>JARQOC010002468.1:0-25047 GCA_033576535.1 Allobates femoralis | reverse complement strand
GCATCACCAGCATCTCACCAGAGGGGTAAGAACAAAAACTACTCCCCTCTTCCCCTCTCATCATCCTCAATCATTGCTGCCCTGAGGTAAAAGCTCCACCTGTGGGGAGCTGGACCACACTTAGCTGCACCTTTCATCACCTCAGCGGCCGGCCTGCAGCGCCGGTACCCCAAATTACCAGGAACCACAGGTGGAGTCACGTACCCCTGCAAATATTCCCTTTCCCCATCTAACAAATGACAGCCAGAGCACAGAACCAGGAACCCGACCACCCATGATTCCCCAGTTAAATCCATCAAATCGAGGCCCGGTATCTGAGTACCCCTTGCCCTGGGCTCATCAGTAGCGCATAGCGTTACCACCGCTGTCTATTGATCCCTATGGCAACCGGACGCTTACCAGAGCTGCTGGCTCCACAGGATATGCACTTTTGCAAAGTGCACAGGAAACACTGTTTGCAGCATTTTCCTGTGCACTCTGCAAAAGCGCATATCTGAGAGTTCTCTGTGGAGCCGGCGGCTGTGGTAAGCATCCGGTTACCATAGAAATTAATAGACAGGCGGCACACAGCGTTAGCTGCTGGTAACGCTATGCGCTACTCTAGCCAGAGACTAAGTTTCTGCCAGATCCTGCAGGCTCAGGGCCAGACGCAAGTCTGACCCTAGCAACAAGCTGCTTTTGCATCAGTTATTTTTTTTCCGTTGCCGCAAAACCACAAATGCCGCACATGTCCACAAATTCCATAGGGAATTGATTAGGCCGAATACAGTCTTGCCACAAGTGATCCGAATGGAGAAAGACGCTGATGTGAAAGTAGCTTTAATAGTGCCTTTATACTCCTATCACAGTGTCAGACAGTGATACAGTATTTGCATCAACCAGTGTTCTAACTGAAATCCCAGTCACAGGTCACTAATTACCTAACCTACCACAGAGCCTTTATAACAGAGTCAGTCACATCTCCCCCATTACAAAACCAAGCACAGTGCCTTAGAATTCCACCTCAACATATGACTCATAAGCATCAATACAAAAATCATTTATTTCTATAGCAAATTGTAGTTTGTACATTTTCCTAACACCATGGAGGGTGCATATACAATATCTCAGCATCAACCTCAAAAGTTCATTTTTAGTTTTTAGACTTTTTCGTTCCATGATTAATTTAGCTGAACTTTCTTTTGCTTTCTTTGTGCTTGTTGTGGACCATTAAAAATGTGAGTATAATCAGCCGCTCTCTATTTTAATGGCCTGCGATCTTGGAGCAGGACTGTATTCTTTCCTTCATACTCATGATTTTTTTTCTTCACTGCTCAACAACAATTCTTTCATTCCTCCACTTTTTATTCTGCACTTTCCCCTTTCATTTCCAGCATAATGTGCTCATTTTTCTACCAACGAAGCTCTTTCACTTTCCTTGCAGTTTCATTTCGATGGTTCATTTCCTAGCTATTTGGCTTTCCTGCTCTCTGCTTCTCCTTCATTTTCCTGACCTTTTATTACACTGTTCTTTATATATATTTTATCTTCTTTTCTCCAATCTTCCGTATTTCCATTTCCATTTCTCCTCTCTTTTGTTTCTTTAATCTATAATTACTTTGTTACTGATGTCTCACCTCAATTTCATTTCAATTAATTAATGAATCTTTTCTTTCGTCCCTTCTATTTTAATATACATCATACCACTTCCATATAAATATAAAAATAGAGCTTGCCGTCTTAAAGTGGAGCAGCTATTACTGAGGAATGAAATGGAAAGCAGCTGAATGCAATTTTATTTTCTAGTTAGTTTTTAAAATAAATTCATATTGAATCTTTAAGTTAATTACACTTCTATAGTTTTTAAAGGGAACCTTTTACATCGAAAACCCCGTCCGATGTGCAGGCAGCATGCTGAAGAGTAGAAAGAACTGAGCAGATTGATTAGTGTGAAAAGGTTCAGTATAACCTGTGTTTTATTCATACAAATCTTTGCACATTTCTAGGCTTTTTGTTGAAGTGGGCTGTCCTAATCAGTGACTGAAAGCCTCCCTTGTATAGCACATACAAAGGTAGCTGTCAGTCACTGAATAAGGCTGTTCACATCACTGAATATTCCTAGAAATATGCAGATTTTCATGAATTAAACAGAGAAATATGGATTTTTTTCCCCACAAAACTCTATATCAAAAGGCTCAGCTTCTCCTGCTCTATAGTATGCTGTCTGCAGTATAAACTGTATTTAAGTACCCTGAAACACTATAATACATAGACAGTAGAAAACTACTTTGGAGGAAGCAAAAAAAGACATTTTGGGGTGCGGCAGAATGGGCAAACTCCAAAAGGTGGAAGATTAAAACTTTATTATGCCTTGCACTTCACGCGTTTCAGGGTCAATGTATCTCCATCATCAGGTTAGCACTACGGCAGCTTTGGATCCCGCTGTCAGTGAATGACAAGAAATTAATGGGTTGCATAGAATTAGAAAAAATGGCTGCCTGTTTCTAAAAATAGTGGGACTGTCCTTAAATTGTTAAGTCAATAGGATGCACAGCCCTAAATAAAAATTATGGTAGGCATAATAATCAGAGTGCTCCTGTACCAACTAGCAAAGCATGAAGTAGAAAAGATAGACAATTGTACAATGGTGCCATACTCTGTCTCTCTTTTCTGTTTTCATCCTTAAATTGTCTCTAGTAGTGCAGCTCAACCCCAATCACTTTTTTCTTTGTATTAGAACAAATTAAAGAAGTTATACAGCATAGGAAAATATATGTCTGACTATATGCAAAAAATAGTGCACCTGTCCTTAAATCGTGAATACTATTTCAGCTCACTCTCAATCATATCAATGGAGATTAGCTACAATACCAGATAAACTTCATAAACAGGCATATTCTTTCTACAGAAAAAAACAGCCATATTTTTCCAATTCTTAACTTTTTAAAGGAAATTACACTATCATTAGCTGGATTCATGCATAAAGTTTTTTATATAGTTTTTGTAGATGCTGATGTGGTTTTCTAACTAAAACAAAGACTGAACCCAAGTCAAAAAAAGAAGGTTTTATATACATTTCCTTCTTGTTGTATTTATTTATGGTTTTAAACCCTTCATTGAAAATTACACTAAAAGATGAATCGAAAATGGCATATACCAGCCACATAGAAATATTTAAAGAGAGGATACACAGGTGCAAAGTTCAACAGTGCTGAGCCCTCAGTTATCTGCCAGATCTGGATCCGGTTGTATTGGGAAGAAGTGTCTCAGGATCCGCGCTGCTGAATGAATGAAACCAGAAACTGGAACACTGGTTTCAACGGGTGTTCTTTATTCCTACCCGTTTTGGAGTGTTACCATGCGCCTTCCTCAGGGACAAACCTGATCTGGATCTGGGTTTATAAGAGCACAATGCTTAGCTGATTTCAGATCCTCCTGTAGAGATCGCTCATTTTTTATCTTGAGTAGGAGCTTATTTAATTCCACCCATTGCTGAAGGGGTTAAGGTTCCTTCCTATTCTGCTGGGAGTAAACATGTATTTGTAATCCCAGCTGCAGCCACTCCCTTCTGCTACATATTCCTACTCCTTGCTCTCTTCCATGTCAGCTTCAGTTCAGTCTATGCTTATATGTGAAGAAGCTGTCTTTCGCAAAAGCAGTGGTGATCTTTCCAACTGATGCGGAACAGTATTTCCCTCGAGAAGAATTGGAGTCTATGTTGTAACTGTTTTCCTTGTCTGTCCTCCTTCCTCTTTATACTAGTAGTAAGACTAGTGTTGCTGGTCTGTGCGATAGACAGAGGTAGTTCATCCTCAGCCAGGACAAGCATGGGTGGAGGACCCATCTAGGGATGTTAGGGAGCTCAGGAATCAGCCATAGGTGAGTTCAGGTGGTGAACCCTCTCCATACCATCAGGGCCTTACTTTACATCTTCCCTGATATACCCCTCCTCTTGTGCTGCACTTCGAGCGGTTCCTTACTCAGGTGTGACATTAATGTTATCCAGAGATTATCCACTAAAATAGCTAGACACCTAGGGTTAGTTGCCATGTCTATGAGACAAGTTGAGCATTACACTTCAGGGAAGGCTATTCTATGACTCCAGAGAATAGCACATCTGAGAAGCTGGTATCCCTGCATTATCAGAGAGAAGTTCCCAAGTCTAGAAGAGGTGAGATTGCTAATACATGTAAGGAAGTTGTGGCATGAGTTCAATAGTCTACTCAGTGGGGGAGGTGCAATGTATTTGAGGATTGGGGTATGCTGAGAAGAAACAATGGTCTCGTCAATGAGGGATAGAAATTCATTTGGGGATTGGGATGTGCTTGGATAGAGGCAATTGTCTTGTCAATGGGGATGGCAATGAACCTGGGGATTGGGTTGTGCTGGAAAGAGAAAATGGTCTTGTCAGTGGGGGGGATGGCAATACATTTAACAAAGATGTATCCAGGGAGGGAGGAATGGGAGAAGGAATGATGTTGCCGTCAGTGGTGGAAGTTGGAAGGAGGAGAATGCCAACATCAGAAATGGATCTTATAAAAGAGCATATTAGCTGGTGGTCTGTATTTGTTTACGGGGTTTAAATTTGAGTGTGCATTTATTCAAGAAGCCTGGTGTGGGGCACCGGTGTGGTATCCAGGTTTGATTAAAGTGTCTGGTCTTCATGTATAATACTTAAAATGATATGAATTCATGTATTTTGGCTTATTCTGGTATCTGGTCTAACGTTTCTAGCATGGGAACATCCTTTCTCTCCGGGTAATAGAAAGACTAGGTGCACCCCTATCTTCAGCACTACTGCACTATGCAATGAGGATAGTTTTTTTGTTTAAATAGGGCATAAGAATATATTGTCACTGTTCATGTCAATAAGGAAACCTTATGTGTTTTTAGGTTCTAGAGGTAATATAATTATTCTTATTTGTATATTACATCTATTTTAAAAATATCACCATCTATTATATAATTGCCGTAGCTGACTTCCGTCTGACCGGCGCTACTTCCTGTGGCTTTGTTCGCGTAGCTCGGAACTTTCTCCAGGACTCTGTCCGGGAGTCGCGAAGCAATGGCCGCAAAGCGGCCATTGCGAGCAGTGAAGACCCACCAGCACCACCACCACCACCACCACATGAGTCCACATGGCATGTTTACATAAGACATCACATAGTAACAAGAATACAGTCAGTCCCAAAGTCAGCTGTGACCACCTGGCCCTTGGACACTGGCTGCCATGCACACATCAGGTGCACTAGCATGGAGCTGGTAGGCTCCCATCACTTACCCACTGGGGACGGATCACTTCCAGCACCTCCTCACATGGCAGTGCTCTGGACTTCTGAATCCATCGTCCTCTCCTCACTCAGACACCTGACAGGTTCCTATCCAGCCTATTCACTAACAGCTGCAACCCAGTGAGTCAATCAGCACATCTTCACTCACACACAGACCTGAGATGTGATTAACCCCCTGTGCACCATTCAGGTTTAGCCCAGCAAAGCACTCATCCCCACAGGTTCAGCCGCTCATTAGGCTCATGAATGTATCGGATCTTCAGCACTCACACTCAGCTGTTTTACTCAGCTCATGAAAACCCTTCAGCTGTTAACCCCCTGTACATTGGACAGGTTTCACACACCACACACAATCAGGAAAACCGGCCCATGTGAACACAGACCTGCATTGATAACCCGTGTGATGCACCCGGCCAGGGGCCACATCACCACACCTCACTTTCTCCGCACAGCAAAGCACTCATCCCCACAGGTTCAGCCGCTCATTAGGCTCATGAATGTATCGGATCTTCAGCACTCACACTCAGCTGTTTTACTCAGCTCATGAGGTTTCACACACCACACACAATCAGGAAAACCGGCCCATGTGAACACAGACCTGCATTGATAACCCGTGTGATGCACCCGGCCAGGGGCCACATCACCACACCTCACTTTCTCCGCACAGCAAAGCACTCATCCCCACAGGTTCAGCCGCTCATTAGGCTCATGAATGTATCGGATCTTCAGCACTCACACTCAGCTGTTTTACTCAGCTCATGAAAACCCTTCAGCTGTTAACCCCCTGTACATCGGACAGGTTTCACACCCCACACACAATCAGGAAAACCGGCCCATGTGAACACAGACCTGCATTGATAACCCGTGTGATGCACCCGGCCAGGGGCCACATCACCACAACTCACTTTCTCCGCACTTCACTCACTTTCTCCGCACACATACACACACACACACACATACTCCGCTATACTTACCACCGGCCCTGCATCACCGACATGTCGCCGCCCCCAAACTACTCGATCAAATATCGCGTCCAAAAAGTCTCGCCAAATTTCCCGGACGCCATATTGGATCCAGTCGTCCGCGGGCGCCGACATGTCAACTCAGGATCCAGACGGCAGGGAAGGCGCAGGGTCGGTGCTAACTATAGCGAAGTGTCTGTGTGTGTGTGTGTGTGTATGTATGTATGTATGTGTGTGCTGACCACTCTGCCCACAGCGCTGCACTCAGCACTCTGGCCACGCCACTGTGCTCACCAATCTCACCGCACTCACTGCTAACCACTGAGCCACCGCACTCACTGCTAACCACTGAGCCACCCCACTCACTGCTAACCACTGAACCACCTGTATACACACAATTCATTTCACCCCACTCCCCTAACTATTAGTAAATATACTATATATGGATTCTAGACTACCCGATTCTTTCGAATCAGCACGCCATCTATATATATATATGTGATTATATAGGAATTATCAGTATTATGTATGTGATTATGTATAAATTAGTGAGTCGCGCCTATTCTGCAAGGACTCACAACGGCCGCTTGGCGGCCATTGCGAGTGAGGCTTTGCGAATCAGTGGCGCCGGCAATGCTTCACAGGTCGCGTGGGCGCTGCGCCCACGCCCACAACAAGGAGACAGCGCCGAAATTTACGGAAGTGCTTTAGGGAAATTATATATTACATACTGATAATCTATTATATAATTGCTGTAGCGACTTCCCTCGCACACGCCGCTACCTCCGTGGCTTTGTTCGTGGACGCGCATCGCCCACAGCGACTCACTCGCAATGCCCGCGAAGGGGGCGTTGCGAGTCGTTGCAGCAGCCCGAGCAATGCCCTATACACAGATTCTAGAATCCCGATGCAATACTGATAATCTATTATATAATTGCCGTAGCGACTTCCCTCACACACGCCGCTACCTCCGTGGCTTTGTTCGTGGGCGCGCATCGCCCACGCGACTCACTCGCAATGCCCGCCAAGGGGGCGTTGGGAGTCGTTGCAGCAGCCCGAGCAATGCCCTATACACAGATTCTAGAATCCCGATGCAATCGCATCGGGCTCACAGCTAGTTCTTCATAACACACAAGATATATTCAGTGGCCGGAATATGCTATTTCCATGGTGTTCTAACAATTGTTTTGCATGCTCTAAATACCACTTTCACACAAACATCCTGTTTCAAGTCCCGCATTAAGAATTAAATGAATAACTTAATTGCATTCACAATATAATGATCGTAGTTATTAATCTTAATCTTTTATCATTTTAATGGCAATATCCTTGAAAGGGAAAGAAATAGCTCTAATCCTATTTTATAATAGCAAAACATGGCATGGTGAGATAATGTCTTTTTTAGAGCTGAATTGATATGACATGGCTACTTTATAGATCACTAATATAATTCTCAAATCCATATTTGCATAATTAATTAGATATCAAGCCGTACAATCTCCCAACTCAGAATCAACTATATAAAGATATATGACATTATACATTACTCCAAACTGGGTTATATATAAACAATCATACACCGGTCACAGTACAGGCTAAATACCATTCATATGGACACAACCATGATATGACATGAGTACAAGATGGACATATATATTTGGTGCTGGGCAGTGTGGTCAGTATGGGGCTCTCCATTGGGGTCACGGTTTCATTGAGACTGGTGAATTAGGCTACTGTAGGATGTAATTAAGGAATATGTTACTGGTACAATCTTGATACCCCTGATTATTAGAGGGGAAGCTAAGGTTAATGTAATGATCTTACAAATATATATGTCCGCCCTTTACCCATGTTATATAATGGTTGTGTCCATATGAATGGTATTACCCTGTACTATGACCGATGGTTACTGTACTGCACTGTTGTGGGTTGGTTTTAAGGGGATAGTTTTAGAAGGTTATGTGTGACTTGTATATGTGAAATAAAATTGATTGTTTATATATAATGTGGAGTAATGTATAATGTTGTATATCTGACATGGCTGCTTTGTTGTTAATAAAGTAAGAAAAAATAAGACTTCATAACTTAGTCATTTCTATCCACCATTGCCAAATATCTGTGATGGGTGACCCTTCTAGGGGGTTTCCCACAAACAAAGCTAATTTTAAAGTTAATTTTAATCAAGAGATCTTGGAATAATAATAAGGCTAGGGTCCCATTTGCGGCAGGGCACTGCGGATCCTGATCCGGTTTTGAGCAGCAAAAGTACTCAAAACCGGATCAGAAACTGCAGCCCATACAACTACATGCAATCCGGTTACCGGCTCCGGTTTCGTTCCCTGCGTGAAAAATCAAACAGGCAACGTTTTTCGGAGCGGTATCTCTGCCACAGCAGAATTCTTATACTGGGCTCCTATGGGAGCCCCTGCGGCTACCGTAAGGCATATGTGAATGCCTGCGGCAGCCGGCGGCTCTGTTCATCCTTGCTAATGCAGGGATGAACAAGCGGTTAAATATTAATAATCCATTTGGGCAACATGTCTCTAGGAGGTGCCCACCCCTCTAGAGACATGCTGTCCACACAGGACGGCATGTCAGGGGTTATTTTTATAATGAACCCCTTCGCTGCTATTGTCGGCTTTTTAATAACTTTTACATTGACAGCCGCCGGCTCCTGCATCAGGACCAATACACTACGCAAATTGCGCAAGCACTACAGACAGCTCCTCATTGAGGATACTGTTCTGTAATGTGCTTAAGCAAATTGCGTAGTGTACTGGTCCTGATGCAGGAGCCGACGGCTGTCAATATAAAAGTTATTAAAAAGCCGACAATAGCGGCGAAGGGATTAAATATATCAAAATAACCCCTGACATGCCGTCATGTGTGGACAGCATGTCTCTAGGGGGGTTGGGCACCCCCTAGAGACATTTTGCCCACATCTTTTCACAACATCAACCCTTTGGTCATCCCTGCGGCAGCAGGGATGAACAAAGTATCCGGCAACCGGATTGCACATTCAGAGCAATCCGGTTGCCAGATTCCGGTTTAGGGACACAAAGTGTGTCCAAATTGTGTGTGAATGCAATTGCAATTACCGCATCCGGATGTGTGACCCTAGCCTAATTTCCACTCTTGGATGCTAATAAAAATGTTCATGTGCTGAGATAATCTTATATATGTGTCCCTGCTATGTACAGTGTAATGGCTGTGTCTGACTGCACAGGGACATGGTCTGATCATCCACATCTCCTGTGCTGAGATAATCTTATTGTCTCTGCTATGTACTGTGTAATAGCCGTATCTGACCATACCGGGACATGGTCTGATCATACCACACCTCCTGTGCTGAGATAATCTTATATATGTGTCCCTGCTATGTACTGTGTAATAGATGTGTGGCGCCCCGCAACGAGTGCGTCACAAGAGGGTATTGCAGCCACAAATGCAGCCGCAATATTCTCTGACTCAGCAATGATCCGGTTAACATAGAAATCCATCCCAACATGCATCACCTAGAACAGAGGGCCAATCATAGGTCCTGGGGGGTGGAGTGTTAGGGAAGTGTAGTAGAACACACAATAATCTAGACAGAGAAGAGAATAGTCTAGAACTTGGAGAAGAAGGGTCTAGGACTAGATCTTGGAGAGGAGCGGGGGCTCCCCACCCCGTGCAGGCCCCTGGGCCGTCACCGGTCAGGTGTCAGCACCTGAGGCCTTAACCACCGGGATTGGGCATTATTCACACGGGTTCCCAAAAGACTCCCGTGCCCACAACTCACAGCCGGTTCACTGGTACCGAAGCTGGCAGCAGTTCACCTCTGCTACGCGAACCAGAAACGTGGAGGAGCAGCTTCACAGGAGCACCCCACCACCAGCCAACTTCCAGTCGTCTAACCAGCGGTGTACCCACTGAGGGATCCAAGGCTCCCCAAAACATCCAGAACGTACATCATGGATAGGGCATTGAAGCAGCCTCCCCGTACCCGACCTGGTATTCCTGGGTGACACTGGCAACAAATTAGGTAGAATGGAGGAACACTGCGGATTTCTAAGGGACACCATCACTGCTGAGTCCACCCGGTCTACTACTCAACCACTGTATGCCATGTACTGCCTGCTGGTTACAGTAAAGACCCGTTGCAGAGACTTTCTGTGTCCGTGCTTCCTTATGAACTGTCCGTCCGCACTAAAAGGTAACCGCAGCTGCCGCACAACATCTTGAGCAGCTCCAGCCTCCGGGGATCACCGCTCAGCCTGTGGGGAGCGTAACATCTTGCTGCTGTCCATCCCCCGGAGGTTCCGCAGCGTCGGTAGCCCTTACCGAATCTACTCATAGGTGGCGTCACGAATAAATTAAAAACCCCTTTAATCTGTTCCACCAAGACGTCTTCAACCCTTTTGATCTGCACTACACCGGGCCCCACTACCGGCAGGCGCGGTCCACCCGTGACAAGGAGGAAGGAAGCATCGCCTGTCTAAACCGGAGTCCCGGCCACGGTGAGTCAGTAAATGGCGTCACGAACAGGATACGAGCAGGCCCGTTACCCAACGGGTATAATGTGCTTAAAATGGACTTTATTGTCTACAATTTGGACTTTGTTCGTCCCTAAAAGAACTTTCCCGCCTTTTCACCGTTTGGGTCAAGATGGCGCCCAAGATGGCGTTCCCGCCACAAGAAGCCGCCACGTGCAAGCCCAGGAGTGAGTCAACCCCCTCCTCACCGTGGGAGGCTAAAGACAAAAGGCGCAAACTCTTTGTCCGCCCTGATTGCTTGAATCAACCATGGGGGCGGACCCCAAAGACTTTTCCCACGATTGGACTACAAAAAGCCCACAGGAAATGGGAGTGTCAGACAGACCTTCTTCACCAGCTCAACCAGAACGCTTACCGGTTGAACGGGTGTGGTTTCCCTCCAAAGAAGAGAATGGCCAGCATGAGACTCCAAGACCTAATGCGGGAGGTCGAGGCGGAGGCCAGAGCAGCCATAGGCCAACCGGGTCCGGGTCCTGCCCTTACCATAGACGGCAGCCCCGACTTCTGGCTCGAGGCTCTACAAGACCTCCGGGTGCGACTACTTGAGACTGTGGAGTGGACGATTCGCAGCTGGAGCGCGACCCTAGGCAGACGACTACACCACGCGATGCAGCAGAGCCGACCGGGTACAGCTTCTCCAAGCCCAGACGACATCGCCAGCTTTTCAACCACCTCACCGTCGCCCACCACCTGTCCTGCTTCGTCACCGGAGCCCATAGACTGTGTCATTCCAGTGAGGACCACAGCTCGACCCGTTCCAGCGGTTGAACCCGCAGCCGATTCCGTTCCAGATCCGGAGCTTCCAATGCGCTCCCACGAAGAAGCTGACACATACCTGGTTCCACCTGCGGAACCCGCGACTAGTTTCTACAATACCGAGACTGTCGCCTGTTTCTCCCCTGAACCGGAGGCCTCCTCTGCAACTACAGAGGCCTACCTGGTGACCGGGATTGAAACACCACTTCCCGCTGCTACAGAAGAAGAGGCAGGCAGCCTGGAAGTCCTGCACAACGACCCCGAGGAGAACTTTGCAACACAGCCACCCACCGACCCAGAGGATTTCATCCCATCGTCTTCGTCAGCCGAGCAGCCCGACGTGGTCATCGAAGGAGAGGTCGAGGAGGATGACGACGAGACCTACAGTCAAGCTGAGGATCTCTACACCGGGTTCGCCTGGGGAGACACAAAGAATCCTTCTGCCGGGCGATCAGCTCGGGTGCATTGGGCGGGTGCCGCCGCAACCCCATCTTCTCCGGTTCCGTTAAACCAGGCTCCACTCCAGACTGCCCACCAAGCTCGAACGGTTCAACAACCAGCACGCCGTAGTGACTTTATCCACACGCCGCACCACTCCGACGAAGAGGTACTTCGTATCCGGAGAGAGGAGTGGCACACTCGACTGCAAGCTAACATGCAGGCTCGCGCCGAGGCCCGCCGTCAATCTCCATTACCTGAACAATTCCGTAAAACCGGGCGGGTAAGCACCTTTAACTTGTCCACCGGGTGGGGATTTGTAAGGGAGCAGGGTGTGAGTACCGAAGTATTTGTGGGGCGCCGTGATGTGGAATCGCACCTACCGCGAGGTCATCCAAACCGAGACTTGTATAGAGGGGACATAGTAACCTATGAGCGACATGTATGCTGTGACGGGTGGTTCGCTATACGAGTCCGGAACACTGCCCTCCATAAGTGACTTGTTGTTTGAAATGTTCTACTAAAGAGACTTCTTCCTGTTTGCGAAGTAACACCGCGACTTGGCGGCTACAGCCTGAACTTTTATTCTAAGGACAGCCGACCGCCCGCCGGGTCCGCGCAATGTGTTAACCTGTTATTTACCTCACTTTTATGCATACAATGACCTGTCATTAATAAAAGTGTATTACTAGGGATGGGCGAATCTATTCGTTACTACTCGGTACTCGCCGAGTAGTAAGGGATTCGCCCGACTCGTTACACTGCGAGTAATCTCAGGGATGACTCGCAGTCAGTAACGAGTCCGCAGGGAGCGAAGGAAGAGAGGGGGGAGAAATGCTCCTTACCTCTCTTCCGGCTTCTGCTATGTGCTGTGTGCTGGGCTCTGGGACTTGCGGGCTGTGGCAGCTCCAGGGTCCTAGAGCCCGCCTACACAGAGATGTAGCAGAGCTGAGAGAGTTCTCAGCCTGCTCACTCCCTGTGCATAGATATGTATATGTATGCACAGGGTTGTGGCAGTGAAGATGTCGTTTTTGGACTACGTCGGACGGAAGAGGATTTTTGGAGTAAAGATGGAGTCTCTAATGTCTTTTTTGTTTTATTTTTAATAAAAAAAATTTCTCTGTGTTGTGTTTTTTTTTTATATTGAGTACTGGAAATTCATGGCGGTCATGTCTAATATTGGCGTGACCGCCATAAATTTCGGGCTTAGGGTCAGCTGATAATACAAAGCTGGCCCTAACCTCTTTATTACCCAGCGTGCCAATGCCACCAGGGCCGCTGGAAGAGCGGGGTTCAGCGCCAGAAGATGGCGCTTCAATGAACGCGCCATCTTCTGGGCGGCTGCGGGCTGCAATTTGCAGCGGGGGGTGCCCAGAAAGCTTGGGCATCCCTGCGCTGTGGATTCCAGCCCCCAGCTGCTTAGCTGTACCTGGCTAGACATAGAAATTGCGCGGAGCCCCACACATTTTTTTTTTTATTATTTCATGAAATTCATGAAATAATAAAAAAAAGGGCTCGCCTATATTCTTGTGTCCGGCCAGGTACAAATAGGCACCTGGGGGTTGGGGGCAGCTCGTCGCTGCCTGCTGGATCCGGCTGGTTACAAAAATACGGCGAAGCCCACGTAATTTTTTTTTTGAAAAATCTATAAAACAATCCTAAAAAAGGATTGCATCTTTACTAACCCCTCGACCATGGTGGAGGGGTTAATAAAGAGGCAGTCCCTTTTTTAGGATTGTTTTATGGATTTTTCAGAAAAATTTCACGTGGGCTTCGCCGTATTTCTGGAACCAGCCAGATCCAGCAGGCAGCGACGGGCTGCCCCCGACCCCCAGGTGCCTATTTGTACCTGGCCGGACACAAGAATATAGGCGAGCCCTTTTTTTTTATTATTTCATGAATTTCATGAAATAATTAAAAAAACAATGCGTGGGGCTCCGCGCAATTTCTATGTCTAGCCAGGTACAGCTAAGCAGCTGGGGGCTGGAATCCGCAGCGCAGGGATGCCCAAGCTTTCTGGGCACCCCCCGCTGCAAATTGCAGCCCGCAGCCGCCCCAGAAGATGGCGCGTTCATTGAAGCGCCATCCTCTGGCGCTGAACCCCGCTCTTCCAGTGGCCCTGGTGGCAATGGCTCACTGGGTAATTAAGGGGTTAGGGCCAGCTTTGTATTATCAGCTGGCCCTAAGCCCGAAATTTATGGCGGTCACGCCAATATTAGACATGACCGCCATGAATTTCCAGTAATCAATATAAAAAAAAAAACACAGAGAAAATTTTTTATTAAAAATAAAACAAAAAAGCCATTAGGGACTCCATCTTTATTTTAAAAATCCTCTTCCGTCCGACGTAGTCCAAAACGCAATCTCAGCTCTGCTACTTCCCTGTCTGTGCTTAGACAGACAGGGATGTAGCAGAGCTGAGAACTGACTAAACAGTCAGAGTTCAGCTCAGGGCATTAGGACCTGAGCTGAACTCTGCTGTCAGCCAGACTCGCTCTGCTCCGGAGATTCCCGAGCAGTGACGCAAGTTAATTTATTCACTGCTCCTGTCACCATTCGGGAATCTCCGGAAACAGAAGCAGAGAGACTCGGGGAGCGAGTCTGCAGCTGAGGCGGCAGCGGCGGCGGAGGCAGGGGTAAGTAGCCGGCCGGGCCGGTGCCCCCCCTCTTTTCCCCCCTCACCCCCCCTGACCCCCCCTTCCCCCCTCCCCCCTTCAATCTTTTTTTTTTTTTATTATTATTCTTTAAAAGCCAGCGGCTTTTTGCTGCTGGCTTTAAAAGAATAACAGGGGGATTTGCAGGTTTTTCCTCTGCTGCCAGACCCCTTATAGGGTCCGGCAGCAGAGGAATCGCTGCAATACTCGCCTCCCCATTCATTTACATTGGACTCGCTAGACTCGCAACGAGTAGCGAGTCCTGGACTCAGACTCGTTACAGTCTAGCGAGTCCGAGTAATTTAGGATTCGCCCATCTCTATGTATTACCTGTTATAAAATATAAAAACCTCTGTAATGTGGGTAGTGTGACGCTTGGGGACAAGCGTATTCAACCAAGGGGAAGTGTGGCGCCCCGCAACGAGTGCGTCACAAGAGGGTATTGCAGCCACAAATGCAGCCGCAATATTCTCTGACTCAGCAATGATCCGGTTAACATAGAAATCCATCCCAACATGCATCACCTAGAACAGAGGGCCAATCATAGGTCCTGGGGGGTGGAGTGTTAGGGAAGTGTAGTAGAACACACAATAATCTAGACAGAGAAGAGAATAGTCTAGAACTCGGAGAAGAAGGGTCTAGGACTAGATCTTGGAGAGGAGCGGGGGCTCCGCACCCCGTGCGGGCCCCTGGGCCATCACCGGTTGGGTGTCAGCACCTGAGGCCTTAACCACTGGGATTGGGCATTATTCACACGGGTTCCCAAAAGACTCCCGTGCCCACAACTCACAGCCGGTTCACTGGTACCGAAGCTGGCAGCAGTTCACCTCTGCTACGCGAACCAGAAGCGTGGAGGAGCAGCTTCACAGGGGCACCCCACCACCAGCCAAATTCCAGTCGTCTAACCAGCGGTATACCCACTGAGGGATCCAAGGCTCCCCAAAACATCCAGAACGTACATCATGGATAGGGCATTGAAGCAGCCTCCCCGTACCCGACCTGGTATTCCTGGGCGACACTGGCAACAAATTAGGTAGAATGGAGGAACACTGCGGATTTCTAAGGGACACCATCACTGCTGAGTCCACCCGGTCTACTACTCAACCACTGTATGCCATGTACTGCCTGCTGGTTACAGTAAAGACCCGTTGCAGAGACTTTCTGTGTCCGTGCTTCCTTATGAACTGTCCGTCCGCACTAAAAGGTAACCGCAGCTGCCGCACAACATCTTGAGCAGCTCCAGCCTCCGGGGATCACCGCTCAGCCTGTGGGGAGCGTAACATCTTGCTGCTGTCCATCCCCCGGAGGTTCCGCAGCGTCGGTAGCCCTTACCGAATCTACTCATAGGTGGCGTCACGAATAAATTAAAAACCCCTTTAATCTGTTCCACCAAGACGTCTTCAACCCTTTTGATCTGCACTACACCGGGCCCCACTACCGGCAGGCGCGGTCCACCCGTGACAAGGAGGAAGGAAGCATCGCCTGTCTAAACCGGAGTCCGGGCCACGGTGAGTCAGATGTGTGTGACCGTACAAGGATATGGTCTGATCATACCACATCTCCTGGGCAGGTGAGGGGAAAGAAAAGAGTATAAGACATTAGAGCAGGAGATTATAACTTATTCTTTTTGTGAGGTAAAACATTTCACTGCCTGTTTTTAAACAATGTCTTACCTCAAAGAAAGAATTATTTGCAATCTCATGCTGTAATATCTTTATACTTCCTCCTCGGCCCAGGAGATGTGGTATGATCAGACCATGTCCCTGTACAGTCAGACACATCCATTACACAGTACATAGCAGGGACACATATATAAGATAATCTTAGCACAGGAGATGTGGTATGATCAGACCATGTCCCTGTACAGTCAGACACATCCATTACACAGTACATAGCAGGGACACATATATAAGAAGATCTCAGCACAGGAGATGTGGTATAATCAGACCATGTTGCAAATAGTGGAATCCAGCAGCTCGGATGTCGTATAAAAAAATCATGCCTTTATTTCAATTGATTAAAAATGCATGGTAAAAATAGCCCTCCACATAATAAATTACTTAAATAGATACTTATAATAAATAAATTAATTAATTAATAACACGACACAGGGTATGGTTTAATAAGGCCAAAAGGCTTTACTTAGGAGTTAATTGTTATCAAATACTTCCAAATGCACAATAAAATTAACATAAGCATTTTGATGGAAAACCATCCATCAACTATCTGTAATATAACCTTAACAGTAGTTCTAGACCCAACTGTAGTGGGCGTGTTGTTCCCCACAAGTAAAAGCCTAACGACAGTCGGAAAAAATTCCATAGAAATGGATGGGCGGGCGGGTGATGTCTTCTCAGGAATCTCCTCAGCTGAGTGACGCTACATCACTCAGCTGAGCTTTATATACCGCACATTAGAGCGGGAAAACAATGACAGCCAATCACAGCTGCTGATAACAACAACAGCAGTCAGGGCGGCCACTCACAGCTCCCCTGACTCTGTAACTAAGCTTACCACAAACGTAAAGGCAGCTTCAACTCTGAGGATACCTCAGAGGATGAATAATAATATCAAAACAATTAAAATAATTATTTTGTCCCAACAGGTATAATAAAACACAGGGGAGGGCATTTTCCCATGAATCCCACCCACTATATCGTTATGTGGGATGCCCATTACAACGTGCAAATTAAAAGCATGAGGGATTGGCTTACGTGTTTCGGGTACTGCGACCC
The DNA here is from genome assembly GCA_033576535.1 of Allobates femoralis. Taxonomy (NCBI): domain Eukaryota; kingdom Metazoa; phylum Chordata; class Amphibia; order Anura; family Aromobatidae; genus Allobates; species Allobates femoralis. The sequence continues at coordinate 7,697 of JARQOC010002468.1, read as the reverse complement.
TTACTCATAGCACAATTTACAATGAAGCATGTATGTGTTTTATAGCTACATGACTCAAGTTCGTCACTCCCCCTCCCCATGTGGGACATAATGAAATAGTGCATTTGGACTGCTTTATGAAAGAGAACTTTAGAATTAACCAGTAGGAGGTCCAAAAACTAAATATAACACACAATCACAATAAATGACCTTATATATTGTAATCATAAGGGTGCCCACTATACATTCTGAAAACTACTGGGTTTACTTTATAAATGTGTTTTATCCCCTATTTCCCCACATGTTTATAGTGGCACAAGCTGAAATTCTGTTACTGATTCTTTGTGCTTGTTCACACATTGCCACCTACAAACCTGATGTCAATGTGAGAATTTCCAATCCAACCAGAAAATTATCTGTTAATATGGCATCAGAAAAATCATAAGCATCATAAATTATTTTCAATTGATGCTATTATGATAAAATTAGATTCAAACATATAGTCAAAAAGCAATGCTAACAATATTGCAATTTATCATTAATATAAATACATTAGTTCTTTTTTTATACAACATCCAAACTGCTGGATTCCACTATTTGCAAGATTGCCCTCCTCTCAGACGGGGATTTTTCCTTGCACCAGATTTATATGGGAAGGTGAAGTGAAGAGCAATTAAGGTGAACTGAACACCCTTTTTTCTTTGCTAATAATCAGACCATGTCCCTGTACAGTCAGACACATCCATTACACAGTACATAGCAGGGACACATATATAAAATTATCTCAGCACAGGAGATGTGGTATGATCAGACCATGTCTCTCTATTGTCAGACACATTCATTACACAGTACATAGCAGGGACACATACATAAGGTTATCTCAGCACAGGAGATGTGGTATGATCAGACCATGTCCCTGTATGGTCAGACACATCCATTATTCAGTACATAGCAGGGACACATACATAAGATTATCTCAGCACAGGAGATGTGGTATGATCAGCCCACATCCCTGTACATTAATAATATGATGAAGACTGGCACACCTGCATGTTTAGGTGCTAGCTAGAAAATAACAATATATAATAATAATGATCCGCTGCACACTTAACAGAATGACTAAAGGATATATGTGTGGTATATAGGAAACTAATGCAACTTTTGAAGAGGAAAATGAACACTACAGAAACTGCTTCAAGGCATAATATGAAATATGAGAATCTTAGTTGATGCATTGGTCATTGCATGTAAGCCCGGTAACCAGCTTCAAGGTGTTCTCATGTATACCAGTTCCCTATCTCCCTTACCTTATGCCTCCGTCTGTGGTACAAATGCATATGAGGGTATAAGCCTCTGAGTGCAATTTAACACCTACGTGTATGGGTGTGGTAGGAAGCTTGACTAAAGCAAGATGATGGAAAACATGATTCAATTCAGCTAGGCTACCGGGGGAAGGGTGCTCAGTCAAAAACAGTAACATTGGCTTACATGCGGAGGAAAATTGTACAATTTTTTTTAGATAAGTGTGTGGAACATGGCTTTATTGAGACATGTGAGAGCTGTAGTAACCATCAAGTTAACACAGCTTTATTGAGACATAAGGGCTGTATTAACCACCAAGTTAGCGCATTTTTAGGGGAAGGGATTTATTGAGTGTGATGTTTTTCCAATTATAAATAAAAGTATTTGCATTTATATACCAAGAATGGTGTAGAGATTGCCGTTTATCTTTACCTGGTTATTATAGCGCATTATTTACACCCCACAGGAAAACTTAAAAATACAAATGTTTAAAAAAACATGTCAGATTTCCTTTTTTTCTCATTACACTCCAAAAATGTTTATTTATTATCAATTACGTATACCCAAAAATAATGGCAATAAAAAAGAACAATTCATGGCTATGCACACACGGCCATTGATTCTCTCATGCAAGAGTATTAGGCTGATTATGCAAATGACACTTAATGTTTTATCAGAGTTTGAGCCAAGTATCATTCATGCATGTGATAATTGGAGCACAGATGACGTAGGCTGGTTTCACATCACATTTTGATCCAATCCGGGGCTGTCCGTTGTGCAGCCGCACGCAGCTGAAGCTGCTGATGATTCTGGACCGCGGCTCGCAGGGAGTGAGCCGTGATCTTGAAATAACAGCGGCGTGCGGCCATAGGTATCTGGTTCCCGGATCCTCCCAATAGCTGCCATTCGGCTCCTTCCGGCCCCATAGGCAAACTATGGGGCTGAAATGTGATCCGGGCCTATCCGGTTCTCATCAGACCGGTCCGGATAAAAAAAAACGTGATGTGAAACCGGCCTTAGTTTCCTCATTTTCTTCTTTGTCTGTGTTGACATATATTGGACTGCACTAAAATGACATTTGAGTGCAATCCGTGGTTTTGCACCCGCCCATAGACTTATATGGATGTGCACTATTCAATATACAGTTAGGGCCAGAAATATTTGGACAGTGACACAATTTTCGCGAGTTGGGCTCTGCATGCCACCACATTGGATTTGAAATGAAACCTCTACAACAGAATTCAAGTGCAGATTGTAACGTTTAATTTGAAGGGTTGAACAAAAATATCTGATAGAAAATGTAGGAATTGTACACATTTCTTTACAAACACTCCACATTTTAGGAGGTCAAAAGTAATTGGACAAATAAACATAACCCAAACAAAATATTTTTATTTTCAATATTTTGTTGGGAATCCTTTGGAGGCAATCACTGCCTTAAGTCTGGAACCCATGGACATCACCAAACGCTGGGTTTCCTCCTTCCTAATGCCTTGCCAGGCCTTTACAGCCGCAGCCTTCAGGTCTTGCTTGTTTGTGGGTCTTTCCGTCTTAAGTCTGGATTTGAGCAAGTGAAATGCATGCTCAATTGGGTTAAGATCTGGTGATTGACTTGGCCATTGCAGAATGTTCCACTTTTTTGCACTCATGAACTCCTGGGTAGCTTTGGCTGTATGCTTGGGGTCATTGTCCATCTGTACTATGAAGCGCCGTCCAATCAACTTTGCAGCATTTGGCTGAATCTGGGCTGAAAGTATATCCCGGTACACTTCAGAATTCATCCGGCTACTCTTGTCTGCTGTTATGTCATCAATAATGTCACGGGTGGCACGGATGACAGGGTAGAGGCCACGCGCAGACGGTCCCAGCGTTTGGCCAATCAGCCATAATGTTTGAGGACGGTCCGTCTTTCAGGGGCATTTACCTTCTGTGTAGATAGAGAGAAGGTATGATAAGATCTCCCTATCATGGGGAGACGGCTGGGAAGGTCTTGTGCTCGGTCTGGTTTCTACACCAGTATTCTGGGTCACTAGGACCCAGCAGGTTCTTCCCACCTTTATAAGGAGTTTCATTGCCCTCCCTCGGTGCAGGTGATATTTCCTTGGACACTCATTATCCTTGCTCCAGCAGAAGCTGAGGTTGTGGAGGTTGCTGTGCTCTGCTGCAAGATAAGTGTTTTCTTTCCCCATTGTCTGTTTTTCCTTGTGTTTGTCTTTAGTTGTTAGTGGAGGGGTCTAGTGAACCTCTCCATCTGATCCTTAGATAAGGTAGTGCTAGGATCAGAGAGGGACGAGGTTCGTGGTCGGCGACAGTTGAGGAAACTGTATAGGGACGTCAGGGCAGACAGGGTCAGCCCCAGGAAGACTAGGGGTCACCCTCTCCCTCTTGTGCCCATAGCTTTAGGGACTCCTTATTCCCCCCCCCCGTCATTGTCCTACGCTGAGTGTCTCTCCCGCTCCCAGCGTGACAAATAAACACAAGTGACCCAGTGCCATTGAAAGCCATGCATGCCCATGCCATCACGTTGCCTCCACCATGTTTTACAGAGGATGTGGTGCGCCTTGGATCATGTGCCGTTCCCTTTCTTCTCCAAACTTTTTTCTTCCCATCATTCTGGTACAGGTTGATCTTTGTCTCATCTGTCCATAGAATACTTTTCCAGAACTGAGCTGGCTTTTTGAGGTGTTTTTCAGCAAATTTAACTCTGGCCTGTCTATTTTTGGAATTGATGAATGGTTTGCATCTAGATGTGAACCCTTTGTATTTACTGTCATGGAGTCTTCTCTTTACTGTTGACTTAGAGACAGATACACCTACTTCACTGAGAGTGTTCTGGACTTCAGTTGATGTTGTGAACGGGTTCTTCTTCACCAAATAAACTATGCGGCGATCCTCCACCACTGTTGTCATCCGTGGACGCCCAGGCCTTTTACAGTTCCCAAGCTCACCAGTCAATTCCTTTTTTCTCAGAATGTACCCAACTGTTGATTTTGCTACTCCAAGCATGTCTGCTATCTCTCTGATGGATTTTTTCTTTTTTTTCAGCCTCAGGATGTTCTGCTTCACCTCAATTGAGAATTCCTTTGATCGCATGTTGTCTGGTCACAGCAACAGCTTCCAAATGCAAAACCACACACCTGGAATCCACCCCTGACCTTTTAACTACTTCATTGATTACAGGTTAACGAGGGAGACGCCTTCAGAGTTAATTGCAGCCCTTAGAGTCCATTGTCCAATTACTTTTGGTCCCTTGAAAAAGAGGAGGCTATGCATTACAGAGCTATGATTCCTAAACCCTTTCTCCGATTTGGATGTGGAAACTCTCATATTGCAGCTGGGAGTGTGCACTTTCAGCCCATATTATATATATAATTGTATTTCTGAACATATTTTTGTAAACAGCTAAAATAACAAAACTTGTGTCACTGTCCAAATATTTCTGGCCCTAACTGTATGCTGCCACTCTTAGCATGCAGCGATTGTTTTACTCTTGTTGAATTGGCATGAGAAAAAAGTTCCAGTCGGCATGCCTTATAGCATAACATTGGCCCTGGTGTTAGCTGACAAAGCATCGGATAGCCCTCAGCTGTGTTATACTCCAGCGTAAGTGCAGCCTCTCAGGCAAAAAAAAGTAATGTGCTAAATTTCTGGAAAAATTATACAGGGTCTACAAATATGTTAAATATAAAAAAGAGTTTTACAGAATAAAGTACATTTGCCCTGAATAAAATGTTATTCTTTAGGTAAAAAATAATAAAAACACAAATAACAGGCGGCACGGTCGCTCAAGTGGTTAGCACTGCAGCCTTTGCAGCACTGAGGTCCCAAGGACACTAAGGACAACATCTGCAAGGAGTTTGTATGTTCTCCCTGTATTTACGTGGGTTTCCTCCCACATTTCAAAGACATATTGATAGGATATTTAGATTGTGAGCCCCAAGAGAGACAGCAGTACTGAGGTATATAAAGTGCTATGGAATTAATAGCGCTATATAAATAAATAAATAAATATTATTATTATTATAATAACAGTGGGAGAATTGCTTCTCAGGTGGCACTCTCTCATGAAGAAATATTAAATATGGCTTGATTGAAAAATTAAGTATTTATAATTCTTAGAATGTAATGAGGAAAAATAATAAAAAATACCAGTAAATTGCAAGTGAAATTGCATGCAATGTTGTGATGTGTAAAGGTACCCTTAGGGCCACTTTACGCACACCAACTTATCTGTCCAACTTCTGAACAACTTGCTGGTTGCAGTGAAATCATGGACACATTGTTACATTTGTACACGGCAACAAAATGGAGCAATATGTCCATGATTTCACTGCCACCAGCAAGTTGGTCAGAAGTTGGACAGATAAGTTGGTGTGTGTAAACTGGCCCTAAGACCTTGAATACCATGTCAAACCAATTTTACATCTTTTTGACTTGCACTTTTTATATTTAATCCTGAAGAAGAGCCTGGTTCAGTCCTGTGAGGCATATTTTTACCTGTTCATTTTAAATCAATGAGGTTTCCTTTACATTGGTTTCATATATCTTACTTTTTTTCATATGTGTAAAATGGGCTGTGTTATTTTCATTGTGATGGACCCATATTTGTGTGTCAGTTTTTACAATCCATGTTGCATCTGTTTTTCATAATTACTATTAACAAAATCTTGGATAATATCCATATGCTATCCACTTTATTACATGGAGCCATTGACCTTCATTGGCAATTTTCATCCACAACATTGATTAATGTAGGACATGTCTCTGTTTATTTTTGCAGACAACTTGTGAACAAAAAAAAGGACGTGAAAAGGAACTTTCATTGTAATGGGTTTGTGATCTACCCATAAAAATAATGGATAGCCCATGTACCAAAAAAGGTATGTGTGAAACTGGACTTAGAATCCATTCAGAAGAGCTTATTATATGCTCATGTGATGTCCTTGATAAAATTGCATAGTACACGTAGGCAATAGCAATAGGGCTATGGTTGTTTGTCATTCACTCTCTATTTCTATACCTTAGTATATGAATGTGTCGAGCCCACTGGGACGAGGGTACTCGGTACCGGACCGGGTCTTTACTGGGGAAGTCACGGGTGGTCCTGGTCCGGACCGTGTCCCGGGCCCTGGCAAATAAAGGGGAATATTTACAGGGGATTGTCAGTCGTGACGCCACCCACTTGATGCGGCCAGTGATGGGGGCCGCCGCTGCTGCAGAACCTCCGGGGACGATGGGATAGCAGCTTAGGTGGTATAGTTCCAGTGGGCAGAACTGTGTTCCCCGGGGCAGTAAGGGTTAAGTCTATTGTGGAGTGTGTAGCACACTTTCTTTGCAGACGCTGCAGGGATCTCTCCTCCTGGCTGGTGCTGACAGGCTGTGTCCTGTATGGAGAGAATCACTTTCATGCAGAAACACAAGGGAAGCAGTTCCAGGGTTTTCCGTGTTTTACTCTCAGTTGTTCAGACAGTTCACAAGTCTTTTGCAGTTCTTACACAGTTCAAGTACAGTTCTTAGTACACGGGCACATTCTCCCTCTCCGGGTTCCCTTTCCTCCCTGCAGCCAGGCCTCTCTCTCTGTGACCCCTTACACAGTCTGCAGTGTCCTTTCCGGGCTATTACGGTCTCCGTCTCCACGGGTGTGTGTGAAACGCTGGACAGTATAGCGGTGACTCGGGCCCCTGTGGGTCCTTAGTTTGTCACTGAGCTGCCTGTCCTTTGGGTAGGGATCTCAATCTGGAACTAAGACCCCTCGTCGTGTTGTTTGGGGATGCCGGGTAAACTACGGTCCCCTCTAGAGCCGACACTCTACTTCAGCCCAGCCTCCAGCAGTCCTCAAGCCTGAGGCTCTACTAGGCTCCTTTCTCTCTGTGTCTCTTGGTATATAGGAGGGCTACTCCGCCTGCAGTCAGTTGCTTTAGCTGTAGTTCTAGGGCCCCGGGTTACACCGTCCCTCTCGGCTCTCTCACACTCCTGGGGATCCGGCTCTGGATAGGCTTTCTCTCTCCTCTGGCTCACACTGGCTCAGTACAGATTCTGCGTTCCTTATGCCCTCACTCTTCCAGGACGTGTGGCTCTCTCCTGCTCAGCTTCAGCTCAACCTGCTGCTGTTCTCTGGCCTGTGCTCTTCAGCTTCTGGTCTTTACAGCTCGGCACCCTGGGCCTACTGAACACCTTCCTCCTCCCCCTTTCCTATATACTGTCAAGTCACCTGACTATGGGTGTGCCCAACCCACTCCTCTAAATCCACCACCCCTCAATCTCATAGAGTCTCTAATCTCAGGGCTGGATGTTGCCTTCTCTTACACGTGGGTTATGTGGGCTGTGAGGGTGTTGGTGTGCAACAAGTGTCCTACCTGCCTGGCTGCAGTTCCCTTTGTGGCCTCCTGGACGCAAGGGCACCACAAGTGCCCAAA
>JARQOC010002467.1:0-25054 GCA_033576535.1 Allobates femoralis | reverse complement strand
GCCTACAGCCCCATTGAAAGTCAATGGGGCCGAAAATGAATGCGGGGGCATACAGTTTAAATTGGAGGAACATGGATGTAAAAAAATGACAGTGTAAAATCAGCCTAATGCAAGATGCATGCAAGATACTCGCATGAATCTCACATGACTTACCTGGAACGGCCCCCGCCTCTTTGAACAGGTGTCCGGAGCTGCATAAAAGATACATAGCTGACAAGCTCCCATTCAGAGAGGCGGTGGCCGTCCCAGGTGAGTCATCGAGATTCATGCGAGTGTCTCACATGCATCTGGCATAGTTTCCATCCTAAACCTTGGTGGTTTCTCGCTGCCACCTTTCCGTCGCCGGACACACTATGTGTATAGGGAAAGACCTGTCAATCAGGCCCAACAGGGAAAGGGGAAGGGAGGAGACAATGAGGACGATCCTCCACTACTAGACTGAGAAAAAGACTGATCCGTGTGATCATTTTTCCTTTAGGGACAAGTACAACAAGAAGGCAAAGTACAACGACGACGACTGTGACTACAAGTGAGTATCAAATATAGACAATTCTTAATTATTTATTTATATTTTAGAGGAAAGGTGACAAGTTTTTATTTTTATTAAGAGCAAATATTCAAAATACGTCAATTACTAATCAGTTATTATATTCAGTGTTTGTGACTCACCGTAGCCGGGGGTACACGTAGCGGGCGTTGATTCTCCTCCTGTCACGGAACCGCGCCTGCGGTGGTGTAGGCCCGGTGGTCCAGATCAATAGGGGAATGGCGGAACAGTGGGGTGATTTGTCTTCGTGACGCCACCTGCGGGTGTTCTGGTAACTTTACCAGCGCTGTTCGGGTCTCCGGGGGATGGTACACAGCGAGATGGAACGCTCCCCACAGGATGAGCGGGAATCCCGGAGCCGGGAGCTGCGCAAGATGTTGTGAGGCAGCTGCGGGACGCTGCGCGCTGAATCCTGGAGTAATGCACAACCACACAAAGTCTCTTTTAGGTACCTTTACTGGGTGGTAGTCAGGTACACTCGGACCGGGATAGTGAAGTTGGCACTTATGGAGTTTCACAGCAAGCAGTGTTAGGCTTCCTTTCTCTACTTCTGGTGCTAAGGTCGGGTGGATGTGGAATCCAGCCGGACCGGGCAGTTTGTTCAATGGAACTGGCTTCACCTGGTTGTCAGCACTGAGGGCACTGTAAAAGGGTCTGAGCAGGATCAGTACTCTTCCCTGGGCTCTCGTGGATGGGTGCATCAGGTGGAACAGGTGGCTAAACCTCCTGTTGGATGTAGCTGGTTCTCTGTGAGGGCTTTGTAGCTTCCACAGCTTCGGTTCCAGTAACCGGATGATTTGGAAAGAGTTGGATTAACTCTGTATTCCTGAGAGGTGATCTCCGTCTTCCTATTATCCCAATTGCAGGGATCTCCACTGGCTAACAGGCTAGCAGGGCCTAGTGTGTTCCTCATAGGGTGGAGGTTTCACACAGGCAGGCAGCTCTTGTAGCGTCTACCACACTCTTCACAGTTCTGAAGTGACTGCACACTCTGAAGTTTCTCCCTCCAAGACTCTTTTTATAGGGGGAACTGGCTCAAGTGACCAGTGGTAGCTCCCCCTAGAGGCTCGGGGTGAAACCAGGTGTTCTAAGTGTTGTTTGTGTTGTGGTTTTGCTGTGCTGTTACTTACTCCATTGTACCTAAGGATTTCTGTGGTGCCCAACAGGTGCCAGGGTGCCACATTCCCCCTTAGTTAACCTCAGTTCTCCCGGCTGAGCAAAAAGGTTATTTTTACAACTTAACACTAAGCATGTTATAACATTCAATTTACAAAGTCTTAAAGAAAACACAAAAATCACTGAAAAGGAAGTGAAAAATGTGGAAAAGGTGAAAAGCAGTCCGTACGGCACTAGTCCATCTGCCGCAGGCTGGAAAAAGGTAAAGTTAGTGGTCACACAAGTCCTGTGACAATTGTTCAAAGTTTATGGAAAGGGAAAAAAAGGTAAAGTCCAGGGATACACGGTAAACTTTATACATTCCCTACGGGTGTCTCTGCTTGGGAGGCCGGTACTAACCTTCTATACCTTACCAGGCGCTTTCTGTCCCCAACTTAGTATACTTGGGACATAGCCCAGTTCCTCCACCCTTCTGTACACTACTTTTTACAGGTTTTGAAAAACAGTATTATATACAAACACTTACAGGTTACATTTTCCACTACATTTTAAACCCATTCTCCAAGCTTGTGTGGGGGTTGACCTAATGTACTACGTGTGGATCTGCGTAGTGTGGGTGTTTCCAAAGCTGTTGGTGTAGTGTACGAAGTGGTTGGTACTTCTCTATGTCTGCTTTGTGTAAGACCATAGTAAGTGCGGAGTCTATCAACTGGACTGACCTCTGTAGGTAGTTGATTAGAAATGGCTTCTCTTACTGTGGGACTAGCAGGCTGACCGATTACAGGAATCTCAGGTTCCATGATAACAGGCTGCAATTCTTGCACTTGGACTTCTTCTTGTTGGACTTGTGGAATTGGATTTGGTTTTGGCTGACCTTCCGTAGGCTGGTAGAAGTGCATAACTGGTATGAGGAATGCATCACCTATTTGTGGCCAATCAGCTGGTAAGTATCCAATTTCTGTAAGGACGAGATTTTCTTTTGTTTCTTCATCTGTAGTTACTGCAGGGTAACTGGTTGCTTGTGGGATTAACTGTGGCGGACATTTCTTCAAATGATCCCTTGAGACAGTCGCAATAGTATTCCCATTGTCTTTGCTAATAACACAAGTTTTTGAGTTATCAAAGTGTGACGGCATAACGGTGTAGGGTATAGATTCCCAACTGTTATCCAATTTGTTAGTTTTTCTTTTCCTTTTCAGCACTACATCACCTATAGCTAGCGGTTCAGCTGAGGCGTGCTTGTTGAAGTCTTTTTCTTGTTTGGTTCTACTGATTTCAAGGTTCCTTTCCACGCTTTCCTGTACTTTTCTGTACTTTTCTTGGCGTTGGCTGACCCAGTCTTCATCAGAAGAATCTTCTGTGGGTTCAACGGTTCCCATCTGCAAATCAATAGGCAGTTTACCTGGTCTTGCTCTCATCAAGTAAGCAGGTGTGTAATTTGTCGAACTGACAGGTATGTGGTTGTAGATGTCCACGAGATCTGGAAGTTTCTCTGGCCATTGATTTCTCTCTTCAACTGGTAAGGTCTTGAGCATGTCAATGACTATGTGGTTCATCTTCTCACATAAACCGTTCGTCTGAGGATGATAAGGTGTTGTGCGGATTTTCTTACACCCATACAGCCCTAAGAATTCTTGGAAAAGAGCTGATTCGAAGGCTGGCCCTTGGTCAGTTAAGACCTGGTCTGGATACCCATGGGGGCGACAGAAGTAACTCTGGAACGCTTTGGCTGCTACCTCAGCAGTTAAATCCTTAACTGGAACGACTACCAGGAATCTTGAGTAGTGATCAACGATGGTGAGAGCGTAGGTGTACCCGGTTCGACTTGGGGTAAGCTTCACGTGGTCGAGAGAAACTATTTCAAGAGGTTTGGTGGTAACAATTGGCTGCAACGGAGCTTTCTGAGTTAGATGGTCTTTTCTTCGAAGGTGACATGGTCCACAGTTTTTACACCATTTGTCAATTGAACCTCTCATACCGACCCAGTTGAACCGATCCTTCAGTAGCCTTTCCAGCTTCTTCCATCCAAAGTGTCCTGCATCATCATGGTACGCTTCAAGGATCATTTGGACTTCAGTCTTGGAACTACAATCTGCCAGATGAGTTCATGGGTTCGTGGATTGAGGTATCTTCTGCATAGTTTACCTTGGTAGACGAACAACCTCCCTTTCTCCTTCCACAGGCGTTTAGCAGTTGGTGAGGCATCAGAGTCCATGTTGGCGTGTTCTTGAGTGATGAGATCCCTTACCAGGCTGACATCTGGGTCGTTGGCCTGAGCCTCCTTCCAGTCATGGTGAGGTAACGGGTTCACAGTCCTCTCTACACGCGTTTGGTTTCTCTGATGACATGTTGCTGTACCGGAACGGTGGAAAGCAGGTAGTTCAATCTCTTCTAGGTCATCTATGTCTTCTCCCTCTTCAGGAAGGTGGGGCATTCGGGACAGGGCATCAGCATTGCCGTTCTTGTGACCTGCCCGGTACTTTACAGTGAAGTCGTAGTTAGCGAGTCTTGCTACCCAACGCTGTTCTAGGGCTCCCAGCTTTGCAGTCTCTAAGTGTGTTAGAGGATTGTTGTCTGTGAAAGCTGTGAACGGGGCGGATGCCAGGTAATTCTTGAAACGCTCTGTGATCGCCCAGACCAGGGCCAGGAACTCCAGCTTGAAGGAGCTGTAGTTTTCCGGGTTCCTTTCGGTGGGACGGAGCTTTCTGCTTGCGTAGGCTATCACCTTCTCCTTGCCCTGCTGACGTTGAGATAGGACTGCTCCTAAACCTTCATTACTTGCGTCAGTGTACAACAGAAACGGTAGATTGTAGTCAGGGTAAGCCAGGATTTCTTCTCCAGTTAAAGCGTCTTTCAGCGTTTGGAAGGATTTGTCCTGTTCTGGGCCCCAGTGGAACGGGGGTCCCCTGATCTTGCCGTTTTTGGATTGACCTACTAGGAGATCTTGCATAGGTGCGGCTATCTTGGTATAGCCTTTGATGAATCGTCGGTAGTACCCGACCAGTCCTAGGAATTGACGTACCTCCTTGTGGTTGATGGGTGCTGGCCAGTCCTTGATGACGGTTACTTTATCCGGATCCGGTGCTACGCCTTCGGCACTGACCACATGTCCTAGGTATTGGACCTTGGGTTTCAGCAGGTGGCACTTGGACGGTTTCAGTTTCATCCCGTACTTGGACAGTGACTCAAACACTTCACTCAGGTGTTGGAGGTGATCTTCATAGGTCTGAGAGTAGACAATGACATCATCAAGGTATAACAAGACAGTCTCAAAATTCTTATGGCCCAAACAACATTCCATAAGTCTCTGAAAGGTGCCTGGGGCATTGCACAAACCGAATGGCATACTGTTGAATTCGCATAAGCCCATGGGAGTCGTGAAGGCTGTCTTCTCACGATCCTCCTCTGCAACGGCAACCTGCCAGTACCCACTAGTAAGATCTAATGTGGAGAAGTAGTTGGCAGATTTGAGTGCAGCTAGTGACTCTTCTATGCGTGGTAACGGGTATGCATCTTTGTGTGTGACTTTGTTGATTTGCCTATAGTCTACGCACATTCTCATACTACCATCTTTCTTTTTAACCAGGACTAGTGGTGCAGCCCAGGGACTACAGCTATCCCTAATGACTCCTGCATTTTTCATGTCCTGAAGCATCTCTTTTGCTTTTTGGTAGTGAGTGGGTGGTATAGGCCTGTACCTTTCTTTGATGGGTGCATGGTTGTTTGTGGGGATATGATGTTGTACCCCTTTAATCTTCCCAAAGTCAAGTGGGTGTTTGCTGAACACTTGCTCATACTCCCGAACTACCCGGTATACTCCATTTTTCTGGTGAGAGGGTGTATTGTCAGTTCCTACACTGAGCTCTTGACACCATTTCTCTAACTGATCTTTGGAGTGAGGGGGTTCATCAGTGACTATTTGGTTTGAGGATTTCACATCAATCACAGCATCATCTTTTACTTGGTACAATTTAGCAACAGTTGCATATCTTGGTAGTCTGACTTCGTCATCACCATAATTCAATATGCGTACGGGGACTCTCCCCTTTCTTACATCAACTAACCCTCTGGCTGTCAAGAGCGTAGGACTACTGTCGGACATTACAGGTTCTACTACAGCTTGGTAGTCCTGCCCTCTGAGGCCTATGGCTCATCGACACCAGATCATCATTTCACTTCTGGGTGGTACCACAATTGGAATGGGATCTGTGACCCTTACTCTGCCAATCTCACCATTTGACAAGGTTACCTGTTGTTGATACACCAGAGCTCTGATCTGCTTTTGGATAGCCCTCTTTTCTCTGGGTTTACCGGCTTCAGCACTCTGTTGGAGTAAAAACAACACTTCATCGAGACATTTGATCATGACATTGGTACCCAATATGACATATGGATCCTTGTGGTTAGGCTTGTCCTGGACCACTAAAATACCCTGGTTTTTCAACTGCACCCTCCCCACCTTTACTGTAGCTTCCCACTGTCCCTCTATGGTAACCGGAATACCATTAGTGGCTTCAAGGTTCATCTCGGGATTTGGGGGTTCTAGCTTAACATCTGGCCAGAACTGCTTGTAAAGGGCACTGGGGATGGATGTCACCTGGGATCCAGTGTCTATCAAGGCGGAGATAGCGATGCCATCAATGACGATTGGTAAGTATGGACAGTCTCCCACATACTTGTGTTCCCAGCTGGACGTAGGGCCTGCACAGTCTACTCCTGGGGTTGGCCCTTCTCGCCCAGGGGTCGCTCGTTTAAAGGACGGGATTGCAGATTGCGTCCTCCTAAGTCGTTCTGCTGACTGTTGCGGCGTCTGTCAGGACTGCGGCGGTCTGCAGGTTTTCCTCGCGACGGCTGTGTCTTTCTCCTCATCCACGGGACGTCGTCCGGGCTGTCGGCGAGTTGAATCTTGTCCGATGGCCTTGCATCTGTCTTGGGTCTTCTCCCAGCTTGTAGCTTGGCCACGTCTTTCATCAGCTGCTCGACATTAGCACACAGTTGATCAAACCGGTCAGGTGTTACAGTCTGTGCACTGGACTGAATCGCAGGGATTGGAGATGTTGCTGCCGGCACGGAAGGGGTGTCAGCGCACTGCTGCTGCTGCGATGAAGCGGGATCAGGTACTTCAGCGAGTCGCTGTCCCCAAACTGTTAAGTCTCTCAAGGTATCAAACTCTGCGCCTGGGTTTTGTATGGACCACCAGCTTGCTTGCTTCCTATCCTCAGATAGTTTAAGGCCCACAATAAATTGTCCAATTAACGCTTTGTTCTCATCTCGAGCACTATCGGGATCGACTTGTTTTAACAGTCTATATGCTTCTTGCAAGCGCAGTGAATAATCAAGGACAGTTTCTTGTGCCCCTTGGTTACAACGATAGAATGACAGTCTTAATCCAGCTTCGGTATGGCACTCAAAGACCCGAGTTAATCTAGCGAATATCTGTTCTACAGATTCCTGAACTTCTACAGGCCAGCTGCGGCTCTGCAGTTCGGCTGCACCGGTTAATTGTCCCATAATAACTGAAGCTCTTTGCTTACCGGTCATCGGGTACATGTCCAGGGCTTGGCATATCTTCCTCTGGAAGTTCTCCAAGGTGCTGGGCACACCGCTGTACTTGGGTAACCAGGTCGCACTAGGAACGTAGGGTAGAGACATCGGCATAATCGGAGCGGGTTGCGGTAGCATACCGCCGACTTGTTGCTGTCCATCAAGTTGTATATTTTGAGGTGCCGCTTGGTCTAGCGGGGGTGCCGCGTGATCGGGAGCCGGGTTACTCATGGTCGCTCCCCCTTAGTTAAGCGTAGCCTTTCCCTCGGTTGCAAACGGAAGTGTCGGCCTCGCGGTGAGGAGTGAGGCACCACGGGAGTTTCCGGTTCCTGCTGCGTACGGAGGAAGTCGTCAGAGCGTGGGGGTGGGGCCAATCTTCGCGCCCTCTGCACAGTCACGCCCCTTCTTTTCCCGCCTTTTCGCGCAGCAATGGCGGACCAAATGTACAGTTCGATATTTACAGTCAATAAATAGCACACAATACCCGAGATAACGGGCCTGCTCGTATCCTGTTCGTGACGCCAAATTCTGACTCACCGTAGCCGGGGGTACACGTAGCGGGCGTTGATTCTCCTCCTGTCACGGAACCGCGCCTGCGGTGGTGTAGGCCCGGTGGTCCAGATCAATAGGGGAATGGCGGAACAGTGGGGTGATTTGTCTTCGTGACGCCACCTGCGGGTGTTCTGGTAACTTTACCAGCGCTGTTCGGGTCTCCGGGGGATGGTACACAGCGAGATGGAACGCTCCCCACAGGATGAGCGGGAATCCCCGGAGCCGGGAGCTGCGCAAGATGTTGTGAGGCAGCTGCGGGACGCTGCGCGCTGAATCCTGGAGTAATGCACAACCACACAAAGTCTCTTTTAGGTACCTTTACTGGGTGGTAGTCAGGTACACTCGGACCGGGATAGTGAAGTTGGCACTTATGGAGTTTCACAGCAAGCAGTGTTAGGCTTCCTTTCTCTACTTCTGGTGCTAAGGTCGGGTGGATGTGGAATCCAGCCGGACCGGGCAGTTTGTTCAATGGAACTTGCTTCACCTGGTTATCAGCACTGAGGGCACTGTAAAAGGGTCTGAGCAGGATCAGTACTCTTCCCTGGGCTCTCGTGGATGGGTGCATCAGGTGGAACAGGTGGCTAAACCTCCTGTTGGATGTAGCTGGTTCTCTGTGAGGGCTTTGTAGCTTCCACAGCTTCGGTTCCAGTAACCGGATGATTTGGAAAGAGTTGGATTAACTCTGTATTCCTGAGAGGTGATCTCCGTCTTCCTATTATCCCAATTGCAGGGATCTCCACTGGCTAACAGGCTAGCAGGGCCTAGTGTGTTCCTCATAGGGTGGAGGTTTCACACAGGCAGGCAGCTCTTGTAGCGTCTACCACACTCTTCACAGTTCTGAAGTGACTGCACACTCTGAAGTTTCTCCCTCCAAGACTCTTTTTATAGGGGGAACTGGCTCAAGTGACCAGTGGTAGCTCCCCCTAGAGGCTCGGGGTGAAACCAGGTGTTCTAAGTGTTGTTTGTGTTGTGGTTTTGCTGTGCTGTTACTTACTCCATTGTACCTAAGGATTTCTGTGGTGCCCAACAGGTGCCAGGGTGCCACATTTGGGTTTATACCTCACCCGTAATTATAGAAGCCGCCGTTCTGCCGACTCTGTCACTCTGAGCTGTTGAGATGTGTATTTTACAGCGGTCTATGTAATAAATGTATAATAAAGGTAGACACTATACAATAATAATGTCCAGAACAATGGTATATTTTTTACACTTTGCAGCAATGAAACACTGCTGGTGTCTTCCTCAACACTGCAACCCAAGACTGCACAACTACAACCATGATAAATGCCGCCTCGTCCCGTGTGACTGTCCACGTAAGTAATATCCACTCCAGTATTGCCGGATACAAATATTCACTTTATTTATAAAGTTACTGTATACTGGATATGCATTAACCACTTGACACGATTTATTTCAGCCTATGAGTTACAATTTACATATTGGAAGATAAATGCAATATGCTCCATTGTGTGCTAGAGATATTTACCTGTAGTAGCTGTAGACGTTTTGCTTTTGAAGGAAAATATGGTCTAAATGGAGGCGCTATAGGGCAGTATAGAGAGGGAATCTGTCAGCAGGATCAGCCCTTCTAAGCCGTCTATATGGGCCTGTAAGTTATAGGAAGCTGGAAAAATTGATACCTGGATATTAGTGATCCGATGTTTTATTCTTATATGTAAATGAGCTGTTACGATCTATGGGCCGGGCATGGATCCTCCCGAGAATCTGCCTCCAGAGCTTATTGTGAATGATCAGGACCATTACTGGTGTGAGACATGTAATGACTGACAGCCTGCTCACACAACAGTGACGCACCCATGTGTTCACTATAAGATCTGGAGGCAGATTCTCGGGGAGATCTATGTCCGGCCCATAGATAATAACAGCTCAATACATATATAGAGAGACCTAGATTTCTCTGGAATAAGACATTGGAACATGGATGTCAAGGTATCATTTTATCCATCTCACATGACCTACATGACAATATAGACAGCCCAGGAAGTCCTCTCTCTCTCTCTCTCTCTCTCTCCTCTCTCTCTCTCTCTCAATTCAATTCAATTCAATTCAAATGAGCTTTATTGGCAGGACTAAGTAAATATCAGCATTGCCAAAGCAAATAGTAAAAATAGGGGAACGGCAGTGGGGAGTGGGTAGGCATATTGAAGTCCATGATATATCGAGGTCCTCTCTCTCTCTCCCCCCTCTCTCTCTCTCCCTCACTCTCTCTCTCTCCCTCTCTTTCTCTCTCTGTCCCTTCTCTCTCTCTCTCTCTCTCTCTCTGTCCCTCTCTCTCCCTCTCTCTCTCCCTCTCTCTCTCTCCTCCCTCTCTTTCTCTCCTCTCTCTCCCTCTCACTCTCTCTCTCTAGCTCTCTCTCTCTCACTCTCTCTCTCTGTCTCCTCTCTCTCTCCCTCTCTCTGTCTCCTCTCTCTCTCTCCCTCTCTCTGTTCTCCTCTCTCTCTCCCTCTCTCTGTCCTCCTCTCTCTCTCTCCTCTCTCTCCCTCTCACATCTCTCTCTCCCTCTCTTTCTCTCCCTCTCTTTCTCTCTCTCTCTCTCTCTCACGCTCCCTCTCTCTCTCCCTCTCTCTCTCCCTCTCTCTCTCTCTGTGCCCTCTCTCTCCCCTCTCTCTCTCTCTCCCACTCTCTTCTGTCTTCCTCTCCTCTCCCTCTCTCTCTCTCCCTCTCTCCTCTCCCTCTCCCTCTCTCTGTGTCCTCTCTCTCCCTCTCTCTCTCTCCCTCTCCTCTCTCCCCTCTCTCTCTCTCTGTCTCCTCTCTCTCCTTCTCTCTCTCTCTCTCTCTCCTCCCACTCTCCTCTCTCCCTCTCTCTCTCTCCCTCTCTCTCTCCCTCCATTTTCCCTCTCTCTCTCTCTCCCTCTCCCTCTCTCTGTCTCCTCTCTCTCCCTCTCTCTCTCTCTCTCCCTCTCTCTCTCTCCCTCTCTCTGTGTCCTCTCTCTCACCTCTCTCTCTCTCTCTCTCTCCTCTCTCCTCTCCCTCCCTCTCTGTCTCCTCTCTCTCCCTCTCTCTCTCCCTCTCACGCTCTCTCTCACGCTCTCTCCCTCTCTTTCTCTCTCTCTCCCCTCTCTCTCTCTCTCTCTCTCACTCTCTCTCTGTCTCCTCTCTCTCTCTCCCTCTCCCTCTCTCTCTCTCTCCCTCTCTCTCTCCCTCTCACTTTCTCTCTCTCTCCCTCTCTCTCCTCCCTCTCACTTTCCCCTTCTCTCTCTCTGTCTCCTCTCTCTCCCTCTCTCTCTCTCTCCCTCTCTCTCTCCCTCTCTCTCTCCCTCTCTCTCTCTCTCTTTCTCCTCTCTCCCCTCTCTCTCTCTCTCTCCTCTCTCTCTCCCTCTCTCTGTCTCCTCTCTCTCCCTCTCTGTGTCCTCTCTCCCTCTCTCTCTCCCTCTCTCTCTCTCTGTGTCCTCTCTCTCCCTCTCTCTCTCTCTCTCTCTCCCTCTCTCTGTCTCCTCTCTCTCCCTCTCTGTGTCCTCTCTCCCTCTCTCTCTCCCTCTCTCTCTCTCTGTGTCCTCTCTCCCCTCTCTCTCTCTCTCTCCTCCCTCCTCTCTCTCTCTCTCTTTTCTCTCTCTTTTGTTGGCTGTACATTATGTCCTCCTCTGACTGTACATTTGCTCCTTTACTCTACCAATTCCATTAAGTATTTTCTTTGTTTTGGTGTATAGTCCAATTCTATCTTTTGCTTCTGGGTCACATGATGTCTTTGGACCCCTGCTCATCTCCTTTATTACTATCTAGTGACAGGGCCTTGCAGTAGTAGCTGGATAGAGTCAGTAAAGCTGTTGTACCAAACTCAAGTGACACAAGATACGTCTTCAATTGTCTTAGGCATGGCACTGCCCAAATCACATTTGCTATGTGCCCATTGCTTATCATCACATTCTCATTTTTGATTGGAATGAAATAAGTTTTCCCTTTCATTTTTTTGGGGGTCAGGCACTACTACTACAAAAAGCCCAAAAACAACAACCAGGCCACCTTCTACCACAGAACGCCCAACAACAACAACCATGACACCTACTACCACAAAGACCCCAACAACTACAACCAGGCCACCTACTACAAGAGAAAGCCCAACAACTACAACTGGGCCACCTACTACCACAGAGAGCCCAACAACTACAACCATGCCACCTACTGCCACAGAAAGCCCAACAACATTAACCATGCCACCTACTACCACAGAGAGCCCAACAACTACAACCATGCCACCTACCAAACGACCTCAATGCTGGTGTCTTCCTCAAACCTGCAGCCCAGAAATGTACTACAGTTACCGCTGTCTTCTTATTCCATGTGATTGTCCGGGTAAGTAAAATATTGACAGGAAATTAAATTAATTGTGAATTGGTTTTCCAAAGTTTTGTGTACCAAACTCAAATGACACAGAGATACGCCTTCAATTCTCTTAAGGCCTCGTTACACGCAATGATATCGCTAACGATATTGTTGCAAACGTCACCCGGATTTGTGACATTGCAGTGACCTCGTAGTGATGCCACTGCATGTGACATGTACCAACGACCAGCGATCAGCTCGCTGATCGTTGGTAAATGGCCAGGACCATTTTTTGATCGTTAATCCAATGATCAACGACCTCCCGGCCGATGCCCAGCGCCGAACAGTACATGCTGGGCATGATAATCAGGGTAAACATCGGGTAACTAAGCACAGCGCTATACTTAGTTACCCGATGTGTACTCTGGTTACAAGCGTTCTTGCTGATCGTTGGTCGCTGGTGAGTCTGCCTGTGTGACAGCTCACCAGCGATCATAGAGTGACGTCCCAGCGATCCTAATCGTTGGTCGGATCGCTGGGACATCGCAGCGTGTAACCTGGCCTTTAGGCATGCCACTGCCCAAATCACATTTGCACATTCTCATTTTTGATACTAATTAAGTGAAGTTTTTCTTTGTTTGATTTTTTCTGGGATCAGGCACTACTACTGCAAAAACCCCAACAACTACAACTGCACCATCTACTACCACAGAACACCCAACAACTACAACTGCACCATCTACTACCACAGAACACCCAACAACTACACCCATGCCAAATACTATCACAGAATACCCAACAACTACAACCATGGCATCTACTACCACAGAGAGCCCAAAAACTTCAACCATGCCACCTACTGTGAGAGAAAGCCCAACAACTACAACCATGCCACCAACTACCACAGAGAGCCCCACAACTTTAACCATGCCATCAACTACCACAGAGAGCCCAACAACTACAACCATGCCACCTACTACCACGGAGAGCCCAACAACTTCAACCATGCCACCTACTGTGAGAGAAAGCCCAACAACTACAACCATGCCACGTACTACCACAGAGAGCCCAACAACTACAACCATGCCACCCTCCTACCACAGAACACCCAACAATTTCAACCATGCCATCAACTACCACAGAGAGCCCAACAACTTCAACCATGCCTCCTACTACCACAGAACGCCAAACAACTACAACCATGGCTTCTACTTCCACAGAACATCCAACAACTACAGCCATGCCACCTATTACCACACAGAGCCCAACAACTACAACCATGACATTTACTACCACAGAGAGCCCAACAACTACAACCATGCCACTTACTACCACGGAGAGCCCAACAACTACACCCATGCCACCTACTACCACAGAGAGCCCAAAAACTACACCCATGCAACCAACTACCACAGAACACCCAACAACTACAACCATGCTGCCTACAACCACAGACCGCTCAACAACTGCAACCATGGCTTCTACTACCACAGAACATTCAACAACTACAGCCATGCCACCTATTACCACAGAGAGCCCAACAACTACAATCATGCCACTTACTACAGAAAACCCAACAATTACACCCATGCCACCTTCTACCACAGAGAGCCCAAAAACTACAACCATGCAACCAACTACCATAGAACACTCAACAACTACAACCATTCCACCTACTACCACAGAACGCCCAACAACTACAACCATGGATTCTACTACCACAAAAACACCAACAACTACACCCATGCCACCAATTATCACAGAATACCCAACAACTACAATCATGGCATCTACTACCACAGAACGGCCAACAACCACAACCATGCCACCTACTACCACAGAACACTCAACAACTACAACCATTCCACCTACTACCACAGAACGCCCAACAACTACAACCATGGATTCTACTACCACAGAACATCCAACAACTACAGCCATGCCACCTATTACCACAGAGAGCCCAACAACTACAACCAGGCCACCTACTATGAGAGAGAGCCCAACAACTACAACCATGTCACCTACAAAACGACCTCAATGCTGGTGTTTTCCTCAAACCTGCAGCCCAGAAATGTACTTACAGTTATCGCTGTCTTCTTATACCATGTGAATGTCCGGGTAAGTAAAATATTGACAGGAAATTAAATTCATTGTGAATTGATTTTCCATGAATTTAAAGTGATTTTTATATCCCCTCCCCCCACCCATCTCCTTTATTACTATCTAGTAACAGGGACTTGCAGTAGTAGCTGGATAGAGCCAGTAAAGTTGCTGTACCAAACTCAAGTGACACAGAGATACGTCTTCAATTCTCTTAGGCATGGCACTGCCCAAATCACACTTGCTATGTGCCCATTGCTTATCATCACATTCTCATTTTTGATAGTAATAAAATAACGTTTTTCTCTGTTTGATTTTTTCTGGATCAGGCACTACTACAAAAAGCCCAACAACTACAACTGCACCATCTACTATCACAGAACACCCAACAACTACAACCATGCCACCTACTACCACAAAGAGCCCAACAACTACAATCACATCACCTACTATGAGAGAGAGCCCAACAACTACAACTGCACCATCTACTACCACAGAGAGCCCAACAACTACACCCATGCCATCTACTACCACAAAGAACCCAACAACTACAATCACATCACCTACAAAACGACCTCAATGCTGGTGTCTTCCTCAAAGCTGCAGCCCAGAAATGTACTACAGTTATCGCTGTCTTCTTATCCCATGTGAATGTCCGGTAAGTAAAATATTGACAGGAAATTAAATTCATTGTGAATTGATTTTTCATGAATTTAAAGTGATTTTATACCCCCCCCCCCCACCCATCTCCTTTATTACTATCTAGTGACAGGGACTTGGAGTAGTAGCCGGATAGACCAGTAAAGCTGTTGTACCAAACTCAAGTGACACAGATTTTAGGTCTTCAATTCTCTTAGCATGGCACTGCCCAAATCACATTCATTTTGATTGTAATAAAATAAAGTTTTTCTTTGTTTGATTTTTTTCTGGGATCAGACACTACTACAAAAAGCCCAACAACTACAACTGCACCATCTACTACCACAGAACACCCAACAACTATAACCATGCCATCTACTACAGAACACCCAACAACCACAACTGCACCATCTACTACCAAGAACACCCAACAACTACACCAATGCCACCTACTACAGAAAACCCAACTACACCGATGCCCCCTACTACCACAGAGAGCCCAAAAACTACAACCATGCAACCAACTACCACAGAACATCCAACAACTACAGCCATGCCACCTATTACCACACAGAGCCCAACAACTACAACCATGCCATTTACTACCACAGAGAGCCCAACAACTACAAACCATGCCAACTTACTAGCACAGAGAGCCCAACAAATACACCTATGCCACCTACTACCACAGAGAGCCTAAAAACTACAACCATGCAATCAACTACCACAGAACACCCAACAACTACAACCATGCAGCCTACGACCACAGACCGCTCAACAACTACAACCATGGCTTCTACTACCACAGAACATCCAACAACTACAGCCATGCCACCTATTACCACAGAGAGCCCAACAACTACAATCATGCCACCTACTACAGAAAACCCAACAGTTACACCCATGCCACCTTCTACCACAGAGAGCCCAAAAACTACAACCATGCAACCAACTACCACAGAACACTCAACAACTACAACCATGCTGCCTACTACCACAGAACGCCAACAACTACAACCATAGCTTCTACTACCACAGAACACTCAACAACTACAACCATGCCACCTACTACCACAGAACGGCCAACAACTTCAACCATGTCATCTACTACCACAGAACATACAACAACTACAGCCATGCCACCTATTACCACAGAGAGCCCAACAACTACAACCATGACACTTACTACCACAGAGAACCCAACAACTACAACCTGGCCACCTACTACCACAGAAAGCCTAACAACTACAACCATGCCACCTACAAAACGACCTCAATGCTGGTGCCTTCCTCAAAGCTGTAGCCCAGAAATGTACTATAGCTATCGCTGTCTTCTTATTCCATGTGAATGTCCGGGTAAGTAAAATATTGACAGGAATTAAATTCATTGTGAATTGATTTTTCATGAATTTAAAGTGATTTTTATTCCCCTCCCCCACCCATCTCCTTTATTACTATCTAGTAACAGGGACTTGCAGTAGTAGCTGGATAGAGCCAGTAAAGCTGTTGTACCAAACTCAAGTGACACAGAGTTAGGTCTTCAATTCTCTTAGGCATGGCACTGCCCAAATCACACTTGCTATGTGCCCATTGCTTATCATCACATTCTCATTTTTGATCGTAATAAAATAAAGTTTTTCTTTGTTTGATTTTTTTCTGGATCAGGCACTACTACAAAAAGCCCAACAACTACAACTGCACCATCTACTACCACAGAACATCCAACAACTACAACCATGCCACCTACTACCACAAAGAGCCCAACAACTACAACCATGCCACCTACTATGAAAGAGAGCCCAACAACTACAACCATGCCACCTACTATGAGAGAGAGCCCAACAACTACACCCATGCCACCTACTACAGAACACCCAACAACTCCAACCATGGAATCTATTACCACAGAGAGCCCAACAACTACAGTCATGTCATCTACTACCACAGAACACCCAACAACTACAACCATAGCTTCTACTACCCACAGAACATCCAACAACCACAACCATGTCATTTACAAAACGACCTCAATGCTGGTGTCTTCCTCAAAACTGCAGCCCAGAAATGTATTACAGTTATCTCTGTTTTCTTATACCATGTAAATGTCCGGGTAAGTAAAATATTGACAGGAAATTTAATTCATTGTGAATTAATTTTCCATGAATTTAAAGTGATTTTTACTTCCCCTCCCCCCACCCATCTCCTTTATTACTATCTATAACAGGGACTTGCAGTAGTAGCTGGATAGAGCCAGTAAAGCTGTTGTACCAAACTCAAGTGACACAGAGTTAGGTCTTGAATTCTCTTAGGCATGGCACTGCCCGCATGACATTTGCTATTTGCCCATTGCTTATCATCACATTCTCATTTTTGATAGTAATAAAATAAAGTTTTTCTTTGATTTTTTTCTGGGATCAGGCACTACTACTACAAAAAGCCCAACAACTACAACTGCACCATCTACTACCACAGAACACCCAACAACTACAACCATGAAACCTACTACCACAAAGAGCCCAACAACTACAACCATGCCACCTACTATGAAAGAGAGCCCAACAACTACAACCATGCCACCTACTATGAAAGAGAGCCCAACAACTACAACCATGCCACCAACTACAGAAAACCCAACAACTACAACGATGTCATCTACTACCACAGAGAGCCCAACAACTACAACCATGCCACCTACAAAACGACCTCAGTGCTGGTGTCTTCCTCAAAGCTGCAGCCCAGAAATGTTCTACAGTTATCGCTGTCTTCTTATACCATGTGATTGTCCGGGTAAGTAAAATATTGACAGGAAATTAAATTCATTGTGAATTGATTTTCCATGAATTTAAAGTGATTTTTTATTTCCCCCTTCCCCCACCCATCTCCTTTATTACTATCTAGTAACAGGGACTTGCAGTAGTAGCTGGATAAAGTCAGTAAAGTTGCTGTACCAAACTCAAGTGACACAGAGTTAGGTCTTGAATTCTCTTAGGCATGGCACTGCCCAAATCACACTTGCTATGTGCCCATTGCTTATCATCACATTCTCATTTTTGATAGTAATAAAATAAAGTTTTGCTTTGTGTGATTTTTTTTCTGGTATCAGGCACTACTACAAAAAGCCCAACAACTACATCTGCACCGTCTACTACCACAGAGCACCCAACAACTACAACCATGCCGTCTACTACAGAACACCCAACAACCACAACTGCACCATCTACTACCACAGAACACCCAACAACTACACCCATGCCACCTACTACAGAACACCCAACAACTCCAACCATGGAATCTATTACCACAGAGAGCCCAACAACTACAACCATGACACCAACTACAGAAAACCCAACAACTACAGTCATGTCATCTACTACCACAGAACACCCAGCAACTACAACCATGCCACCTACTACAGAACACCCAACAACTACAACGATGCCATCTACTACCACAGAACACCCAACAACTACAACCATGGCATCTACTACCACAGAACACCCAACAACTACAACCATGTCAGCTACAAAACGACCTCAATGCTGGTGTCTTCCTCAAAACTGCAGCCCAGAAATGTACTACAGTTATCGCTGTCTTCTTATCCCATGTGAATGTCCGGTAAGTAAGATTTTGGAAGAAAATTAAATTCATTGTGAATTTATTTTCCATGAATTAAAAGTTCTCCAAATGCCCTGAAAAGTCATGAATGACACTATGACGCCTCTAAGGACTTTACCATACTTTTAAGGCTCTTTATTGTAAACACAACCTCAGTAATGTCAAAATGACGTCAACCTTCTATCTATGCCCATGGTTAATTGAATGGTAACTATTCTTCACTGCTCTGCTGTCACACACTATCCGTACAGTGTTTTCAGTATTTCATGGCTTTGTATCTCTGTGGCTGAACTGTGATCTGTGACATCCTCTCACTATCCAGGTTCACTACAAAATGGCTGCTGCATGCCCTGCTTCTGCTTTTATACAGGCTATGACAGTCTCTTCTGAGAGGCTGTGTTATATGTAATAAATGTGTGGGTGTGGCCTTACAAAGAAAAAATCTAAATAACAAAAAAATGAATTTCTAAGTGAGACACGCACAGGGGAAAACTGTTTTTGTTGCCGCTAAGACTGATATTAAATGACGAGCTTTCCTATTTACTACAGTGCCGAAAACATCAACTACAACCCCGACTACAACTCACTCATCTACAAGTAAGTGATTTATACTTTTACTATAATGGGGGAAAAACTGAGGACACTTTAGAAATGTTTGGGGCAATGATCTCAGTATTAGTTTTATTAGCCAATGTTCTCTGTCTAATTCAGCTCCAACTCCTTCACCGAACCCAACTACGACGTCCTCTCCACAGACAACTAGTAAGTGGGTTTTTTGCTCATTTACCTTTTCTCTTCTTGCCGACGTGCAATACCATATACAACCTGTGGACATGAGTGGCACTGTTTTCAGAAGCATGCTACAATGAATATCCAATCCTTGAAAAACTCTTGAATTCCTTTCCTTTACATACGATCTTCATTAGTGTCCGAAGCTGTTTGCCAAGTTTTAATTAGTTATAATAATAGACAGCTGCTTGACTGAGTTAAACTGTATGAAAGTGGTTGTCAACTACGTTAATATTGTTGATCATCAATATCTGATTGGACGAGGTCAAACACCTGGCACCCCCGCTGATCAGATGTTGTTGGTGCTTAGTTCTGTAACTGCTCCATCTTTTGATGGTGGCCGCGTCCAGGTACCAGATATTCACCCCCTCCTATTAAAATCAATAGGAGGCGGATGTGTAGTCCTATTCGTTGAACATATGCCCATTTGGTGGACCGAACCGAACCAAACTTTAAAAGGTTTGCTCATCTCTAGCTGTGATATTATGAACAATAAAATAGAGGTGTTATCAGTCATTGTACAGGAGGAGGTGAGCTGTGATATCACCTATTATGAATGGTGGATCCTGTGTTATCTACTGTATATAGAGGTGTTATCAGTCATTGTACAGGAGGAGGAGGTGAGCTGTGATATCACCTATTGTGAATGGTGGATCCTGTGTTATCTACTGTATATAGAGGTGATATCAGTCATTGTACAGGAGGAGGTGAGCTGTGATATCACCTATTGTGAATGGTGGATCCTGTGTTATCTACTGTATATAGAGGTGTTATCAGTCATTGTACAGGAGGGGGAGGTGAGCTGTGATATCACCTATTGTGAATGGTGGATCCTGTGTTATCTCCTGTATATAGAGGTGTTATCAGTCATTGTACAGGAGGAGGTGAGCTGTGATATCACCTATTGTGAATGGTGGATCCTGTGTTCTCTACTGTATATAGAGGTGTTATCAGTCATTGTACAGGAGAAGATGAGCTGTGATATCACCTATTGTGAATGGTGGATCCTGTGTTATCTACTGTATATAGAGGTGTTATCAGTCATTGTACAGGAGGGGGAGGTGAGCTGTGATATCACCTATTGTGAATGGTGGATCCTGTGTTATCTCCTGTATATAGAGGTGTTATCAGTCATTGTACAGGAGGAGGTGAGCTGTGATATCACCTATTGTGAATGGTGGATCCTGTGTTCTCTACTGTATATAGAGGTGTTATCAGTCATTGTACAGGAGAAGATGAGCTGTGATATCACCTATTGTGAATGGTGGATCCTGTGTTATCTACTGTATATAGAGGTGTTATCAGTCATTGTACAGGAGGAGGTGAGCTGTGATATCACCTATATTGAATGGTGGATCCTGTGTTATCTACTGTATATAGAGGTGTTATCAGTCATTGTACAGGAGGAGGAAGTGAGCTGTGATATCACCTATTGTGAATAGTGGATCCTGTGTTATCTTCTGTATATAGAGGTGTTATCAGTCATTGTACAGGGAGAGGAGGTGAGCTGTGATATCACCTATTGTGAATGGTGGATCCTGTGTTATCTACTGTATATAGAGGTGTTATCAGTCATTGTACAGGAGGAGGAGCTGAGCTGTGACATCACCTATTGTAAATGGTGGATCCTGTGTTATCTACTGTATATAGAGGTGTTATCAGTCATTATACAGGGGGAGGTGAGCTGTGATATCACCTATTGTGAATGGTGGATCCTGTGTTATCTACTGTATATAGAGGTCATATCAGTCATTGTACAGGAGGAGGAGGTGAGCTGTGATATCACCTATTGTGAATGGTGGATCCTGTGTTATCTACTGTATATAGAGGTGTTATCAGTCATTGTACAGGAGGAGGAGGTGAGCTGTGATATCACCTATTGTGAATGGGGGATCCTGTGTTATCTACTGTATATAGAGGTGTTATCAGTCATTGTACAGGAGGAGGAGGTGAGCTGTGATATCATCTATTGTGAATAGTGGATCCTGTGTTATCTACTGTATATAGAGGTGTTATCAGTCATTGTACAGGGAGAGGAGGTGAGCTGTGATATCACCTATTGTGAATGGTGGATCCTGTGTTATCTACTGTATATAGAGGTGTTATCAGTCATTGTACAGGAGGAGGAGGTGAGCTGTGATATCACCTATTGTTAATGGTGGATCCTGTGTTATCTACTGTATATAGAGGTGTTATCAGTCATTGTACAGGAGGAGGAGGTGAGCTGTGATATCACCTATTGTGAATGGTGGATCCTGTGTTATCTACTGTATATAGAGGTGTTATCAGTCATTGTACAGGAGGAGGTGAGCTGTGATATCACCTATATTGAATGGTGGATCCTGTGTTATCTACTGTATATAGAGGTGTTATCAGTCATTGTACAGGAGGAGGAAGTGAGCTGTGATATCACCTATTGTGAATAGTGGATCCTGTGTTATCTTCTGTATATAGAGGTGTTATCAGTCATTGTACAGGGAGAGGAGGTGAGCTGTGATATCACCTATTGTGAATGGTGGATCCTGTGTTATCTACTGTATATAGAGGTGTTATCAGTGATTGTACAGGAGGAGGAGGTGAGCTGTGATATCACCTATTGTGAATGGTGGATCCTGTGTTATCTACTGTATATAGAGGTGTTATCAGTCATTGTACAGGAGGAGGAGCTGAGCTGTGACATCACCTATTGTAAATGGTGGATCCTGTGTTATCTACTGTATATAGAGGTGTTATCAGTCATTATACAGGGGGAGGTGAGCTGTGATATCACCTATTGTGAATGGTGGATCCTGTGTTATCTACTGTATATAGAGGTCATATCAGTCATTGTACAGGAGGAGGAGGTGAGCTGTGATATCACCTATTGTGAATGGTGGATCCTGTGTTATCTACTGTATATAGAGGTGTTATCAGTCATTGTACAGGAGGAGGAGGTGAGCTGTGATATCACCTATTGTGAATGGGGGATCCTGTGTTATCTACTGTATATAGAGGTGTTATCAGTCATTGTACAGGAGGAGGAGGTGAGCTGTGATATCATCTATTGTGAATAGTGGATCCTGTGTTATCTACTGTATATAGAGGTGTTATCAGTCATTGTACAGGGAGAGGAGGTGAGCTGTGATATCACCTATTGTGAATGGTGGATCCTGTGTTATCTACTGTATATAGAGGTGTTATCAGTCATTGTACAGGAGGAGGAGGTGAGCTGTGATATCACCTATTGTGAATGGTGGATCCTGTGTTATCTACTGTATATAGAGGTGTTATCAGTCATTGTACAGGGAGAGGAGGTGAGCTGTGATATCACCTATTGTGAATGGTGGATCTTGTGTTATCTACTGTATATAGAGGTGTTATCAGTCATTGTACAGGAGGGGAGGTGAGCTGTGATATCACCTATTGTGAATGGTGGATCCTGTGTTATCTACTGTATATAGAGATGTTATTAGTCATTGTACAGGAGGAGAAGGTGAGCTGTGATATCACCTATTGTGAATGGTGAATCCTGTGTTATCGACTGTATATAGATGTGTTATCAGTCATTGTACAGGAGGAGATGAGCTGTGATATCACCTATTGTGAATGGTGGATCCTGTGTTATCTACTGTATATAGAGGTGTTATCAGTCAATGTACAGGAGGAGGAGGAGGTGAGCTGTGATATCACCTATTGTGAATGGTGGATCCTGTGTTATCTACTGTATATAGAGGTGTTATCAGTCATTTTATTCCTGTCTATGATAATTTAAGCTTAAATACATTATTTGATATTGATGTTTATGTATTCAAATTTTCACTAGGATTACATCTCTTAGAGTTCAGATTCTCTGTCTGCTTTACAAATATTATGCAATCAGATATTAAGCTCAGCTTATGTAATAAATGTATAATAAAGGTAGACACTATACAATAATTATGTCGATAACAATCGTATGTTTTTTACACTTTGCAGCAACCAAACACTGCTGGTGTCTTCCTCAGCACTGCAATCCAAACCTGCACAACTACAACCATGATAAATGCCCCCTCGTCCCATGTGACTGTCCACGTAAGTAATATTCACTCCAGTATTGCCGGATACAACTATTCTCTTTATTTTTAAAGTTACTGTATACTATATGGTATGTATCTACCATTAAGGACACGATCAGTGATGAGCAAGTACCATAATATTCGTAATCGCCTAGTGAAGATAGATAGAAGATCAGGTAGACCGGACTTACCAGACTTCTGCTCCCAGGGCCTCAGTCTCCCGCTGTCCTGCAGAAACACTTCCAGGACAGCTCAGTCTCCCGGTAAATCACTTCCGGGGCCACCTATTAAACTACGTGCATATTCACTGCACAAACAGCCAATCACAGACACTCACACTCTGCAAGAACGTCTGTGGTTGGCTGTTGCAGTCAGAGTGCATTTCCACAATCTGTACTGTGATTGTGCTTGGTTGCCAATCAGGGAGTTGCTGTGAGGTCACTGTTGAAATAGCAAACGCTATTAGAGGCTACTATGGCAGTGGTGACCCCACCGCTTACTATACCTCAGGTCTCTGTGCTATCATTCAGTGATCAGAGACCACGGGGAGTTGTTATTTTTCCCCATGGTCTCTGATGTAGTGGAGCTGCTTGAGTCCAGGAAGACAGAAGACGAGGATCATGGAGGGGTACGAGGGTGGGGTGGGGGTAATAAAGATGGAGTCACTAAGTGTCTCTGTGTTTTTATTTATAATAAAATGGTTTGTCCCTGTGTTGTGTCTTCTTTAATATATTTATTTGAGATTCTTACTGGCCGGGTCTAACTTGGCCTGACATTAAGAATCTCAGGTCTTAATACCAGCTGTCAATACAAAGCTGGAATTAACTCCTTATTGCCCAGTGTGCAACCACCATCAGGGCCACTGGAAGAGCCTGGTAAAGCACCTGGAAATGATACAACGATGAATGTGACATTTTCAGGGGTGGCTGCGAGCTGCTATTCCTTAGCGTGGGGGGCCCTAAAATAGTGGACTCTCACCCTGCCTAGAATACCAGCCCTCAGGTCCTAGTCTTACCTTGGCGGGCAATTAAAATAGGGCAGAACACACACATTTATTTTTGCCAGCCAAGGTAAAATTACGCAGCTGAGGGTGGCAGCTCGCAGCTGTCCATTTTCACTGGACTAGATTGAAAAATACTGTGAAGCCTCACACGTTTTTTCTTTAATTAATTATTTATTTATTTAATATACTATGATGGCAGGTTGGCTGTCATCACTAATGTGCATGGCAACCAAACACAATCAATGTCCAGATTGGCTGTTGCAATCAGACTGCATTTCCACAATCACAGAGGTTCTCACAGAGTTTGAGTGTCTGATTGGCTGTTTGCCGGTCGTTGCAATGAATTATGCATGAAGCTTAAAAGAAGGCCCTGGAAGCAGAGGCGGGAGACTGGTGAGCTCAATCTACCGATTCTACCATCTATGTATCTTCACTAGGTCCTGTCACTCAGAGCAGACAGCTGTATGGCAGAACAGCATGCAGACAGTCTACATTATGTCTGCATACTGTTCTCATGCAGCTTGAGCACATTATCATCCATCTCTGAATTTTTACAGCCCCCGAACATCATCACTTATGCAGTTAGAGTGTCTTTTTTTTTCTTTGGTTATACTGCGCCCGCCAATCTCAATAATGTCATTATCAAAGATGATGGCATTACTATGACTGGTAAGCAATCCCAGCATGTTCATTGGCTGAAAATAAGTCAGCAAATATGCTAGGCAGCTCACTCCAATATCATGAGAATACTAAAATCCAAAACACTTGCAGACTTCCAAGGAGCCCAAATACCTTAATATTCATGCGAGTAACGAATAGTGACGAGTATA
>JARQOC010002466.1:0-25079 GCA_033576535.1 Allobates femoralis | reverse complement strand
CACTGGAGACTCCTAAGGTGGCCAGCAATGAGTTCAGACCTGAATCCCATAGAACACATGTAGAGAGATCTAAAAATGGCAGTTTGGAGAAGGCACCCTTCAAATATCAGGGACCTGGAGCAGTTTGCCAAAGAAGAATGGTCTAAAATTCCAGCAGAGCATTGTAAGAAACTCACTGATGGTTACCGGAAGCGGTTGATTGCGGTTATTTTGGCTAAAGGTTGTGCAACCAAGTATTAGGCTGAGGGTGCCAATACTTTTGTCTGGCCCATTTTTGGAGTTTTGTGTGAAATGATTAATGTTTTGCTTCATTCTCTTTTGTGTTTTCTCATTGAAGACAAATTAAATGAAGATAATAATACCAAAGAATTTGTGATTGCAATCATTTTCAAGAAGAAACTTGAGTATTATCTGACAGAATTGCAGGGGTTTCAATACTTTTGGCCAACACTGTATATATATATATATATATACACACGGTATATATATAATTTATTATTATATTACACTGTCCACCCATAAGCCCTCTCTCCCCTGCACATGTCCTCCCCCCTGTAAGCTGTCTCTCCCCTGCACGCTATCTTCCACCTGTAAGCTGTCTCTCCCCTGCACGGTCTCCCCACTGCACGCTGTCTGCTCCTGGGCCTCTCTTCCCCCTGGGTGTAATTTGCCCCGACAGGGCCCCGAGCGCTGCCCCACACCCCACCCCTGTGGGCCCCCTGAGTGCTGCCTCCCCACCCACCTCATCCCCAGGGGACCCTGAGTGTTGCCCCCACACACCTCAGCCTCAGGGGTCCCTGAGTGCTGCCCCCACACACCTCAGCCTCAGGGGTCCCCGAGTACTGCCCCCACACCTCAGCCTCAGGGGCCCCTGAGTTTCCCCCACACATCATCTTAGGGGGCCCATGAGAGATGCCCCCACACTCATCCTTGGGGCCTGTGGAGTCCTGAGCACCCTCACATGTCATACTAGGGGGCCCCTGACCGCTGCCCCCCACACGCCATCCTCGGGGTCCCTTAGTGCTGCCTCCCCCCCCCTCCATTACCGGCGGGCAGTCGCGCTGATCGCAGCCTGTCATGTGTAGTGTGAGCTGAGCTGCAGCCGGAGCCGCTCTATTTCCTGTATTGCCGGCTGCAGCGTCACACATGACAGGCTACAATCAGCGCGACTGCCCACCGGTAATGGAGAGTTGGGGGGTAGGCAGCACTAAGGGGACCCCGAGGGTGGAGTGTGGGGCTGCGGTCAGAGGCCCCCTAGTGTGACATGTGGGGGCGCTCAGGGACCCCCTAGTATGACATGTGGGGGTGCTCAGGGGCCCAGTGGGCCCTCCCTCAGCGTCCGGGTCCCAGCATTTGCCCGGGAGCCGACGCCGGCCCTGTCCTCAGTCACAAACAAGCCGTATTTGGTGATCTACACACAGCTCTGTACATGGCAAATAACAAGCCCACTTGGCTATTGTTGAATCATTGTTATGGAAAACAAAAATAATATTGCAAGTTTTCATTGTGTCCTGCCATTAGGGTTTCACAAATGAAAGACCAGAATCATAAAATGGGGAATGTGTTTTTTTGCACTACTTTTTGTAAATCATCTGCTGTAGGTTTCTGAAAAATGTTATCTTCACAGATTATAGATGAAATCAGGGATCTCAAACTTCAAGCTTCGAGGGCTGCAAACAGTTTGGGTTTTCAGGATTTCCTTAGCATTACACAGGAGTTGAAATCATCACCAGTGCAGGTGATTAATGTGAATACTCGACTATAAGCCAAGTTTTTCAGCACGCTTTATGTGCTGAAAAGTGCCCCCTTGGCTTATACTGGAGTTAGTCCTATTTGCTGTGGGAGATGACGCTGACCGGGGACTAGAGGAGGGTGCATAGGTAGCGGGAGGTCACGTGCCCCCACTCATTAGTGTAATATAATATGCACTGCATCCCCCTGTCCATCACCGGCAGGGGGGGAGCAGTGCATATTACATTACACTAAGTACTGTATACTCATCCCCCCAGCACTGTAAATGGCCCCCATGCTGCCGCACATACTAAAATAATAAACAATTGAACTGTGCATGTGATGTCACTGCTGCGCCGGTCACATGATTATTTACAGGAACAGACAGGAAGACCGGAGGATGCCACAATACCTGCAGGGAAGTGACGGAGGGCGAGTTCAATCGCTTATTATTTTACTGTTTGTCACAGTATGGGGGCCACAAACTGTGCTGGGGGACATGTACCAGCTTGGGGTTTATATAGTGATGGGGGGCATGTACCAGCATGGGGTCTATATACAGTGATGGAGGGCTATATACTAGGATGAAGGGCTTAAATACAGTGATGGGGTGCTATATACCAGTATGGGGGGCTATTTAGTGATGAGGGGCTATATACAGTGATAGGGGGCTACTGCATTTCCCACCCTAGGCTTATACTCGAGTCAATAAGTTATCCCAGTTTTTGGAGGTAAAATTAGGGCCTTGGCTTATATTCGAGTATATACGGTATATTATCACTTGTGCAATACTAAGGAAATCCCGAAAACCTGCACTGTTGGTGGCCCTTGAGGCCTGGAGTTTGAGATCCCTCGATTACATGACTAAATTATAAAGATACATAAGACTGTGAACAAGAATAAATAAAATAAAAAATATATAGTTGCTCAGTATATGTTGAAGTTAAATAAGCAATGGGAGGGTAGACCCTGATGTAAAGGAGATGACAGCCCAAGGCATGAGTAGGGGGATATTTACACAGAGCTTTTCCAGGGATTATGACAGTTTTCCTCCAACACTTTAAGGCCATGTGAACACAATGAGTATTTGGTGAGTTTTTACCTCAGTAATTGTTAGCCAAAATCAGGAGTTGGCCAGTCAGAAGAAAAGTAGAATAGAAACACATGTGTGACACATGGAGTGTAGTGAATCTACAGTCCCTGACAGAAGTTATGTCGCTTATACATGTTATGTCAATAAAAGCTTATAACTTGACGTTAAATTCATCCATTGGTTGTATAAATTACTCATATGATAGCCGAAACCCTCCGAAATGTGGTTTAGGTTAAGAAAATAAATTGGCATCAATGCTGAAATATTGATCATTTAATGAACATAGAATGGTCAGATTTTAGCAAGACAAAAGTTGTCGCCTGGTCATATAATGCACCCATTCCTAGTTTACATCCTCACCTGTGCTCCGTAAATTATCGGTTAATGAGTGGGTGGGTGTGTATAAAAGGAAACTCAACACCCCAGACCTTCACATGAACTGCAATTTGAGCTCTGACAACATGCCAAAAATCCACCCTGCGACCAAAGCCTTGATTATCAAGAGGCTGAAGACCAGGTCCACTGTAGAGGTGGCTTTTAAAAAAAGATTTGAAGAGACTGGAGATGTGTTTGACAAGCCCTGGTCCAGCAAACCCCGTAAGACAACTGCTCAGGAGGAACGTTTGTTGGTTAGAAAATCCAAAGCAAGCTCCTCTTCCACTTCAGCAGAGCTCCAACATGCCTGGTCACCTGAACAGTTTGTAGGATTCTGTCTCGAAATTGCCTCCATGGTCGAATCAATGCCCAGAAGTCAGCACTAAACAAAAGGCAAATAAAAAAAACGTGTGGCATTTGCAAAGTTCCACAGCCTGCTAAACAGATGGACACTGGAAAAGAGGCAGAAGGTGGATTTCTCTGATGAATCTTCAGTAGAATTACACCACAGCTGCCGCAAATACTGCAGGAGACATACTGGAGCCCATATAAATCCAAAATACACTTAGAAACCACAGTTAAATTTGGTGGTGAAAAGATCATGGTCTGGGGTTACATTCAGTATGGAGGTGTGTGAAACATTTGCAAGGTGGAAGGCAATATCAATAGCCTAAAATATCAAGACATTAGCTACCTCTTACTTTCCAAATCATAAAAGGGGTCACATTCTGCAGCAGGATGGTGCTCCATATCATACATCCATCTCTATAACAAATTTACTCCAGGCAAAAAAGATCAAGGTGCTCAAGGACTGGCCAGCCCAGTCACCAGACGTGAAGATCATTGAGCATGTCTGGGGTAGGATGAAAGAGGAAGCTTGGAAAACAAAACCAAAGAATCTAGATGAACTCTGGGAGGTATGTAAGACTGCATTCTTAGCTATTCCTGATAACTTCATTATTAAATTGTATGAATCATTGTTAAACCACATGGATGCAGTCCTTCAAGCTCATGGAAGGCACGCAAAATATTAAATATGACTCTAATAGCACCACAACTTCATTCACCAATGTTATGCAACCTACATTTGTATTTTCAGTTAAGTATGTGTTTGAAAATTACATTACTTTCTGTGGGCGACAAAACTTTTGTCTTGATAAAATCTGACCATTCTGTGTTCATTAAATGATCAATATTTCAGCATTGATGCCAATTTATTTTCTTAACCTAAACCAAATTTGGGTTTCAGTTTTCAAAAGAGTAATTTATAAAACCAATGGATGAATTTAACGTCAGGTTATAAGCTTTTATTTACATAACATGGATAAGAGACTTCTGTCAGGGACTGTAGGATGCCTGGCAGATTATGTAACATGTGGTGGTGGTGGTGGTTGTGCCGACACCTGGAGCTCCAGTGAAAGTGAGTAGTGTGGTCTTGCGAGGGTTAACACTGCCATGTTACCGTCCCCACCCTGTAATTGTGTTTAGTGGCATTCCCCCATGGTGTTAATTTGGTGGAAAGAAGACATGAGAGTCAGCAGACACTCTTAGGCTACCTTCACATGCATTGTGTTTTTATTTTTACGGTGCGTATAAAAGAGCAACTGCATTCACACGCTTCGCACTCTCGGCTGCGCGTTTCCTGAGGCCATTTTATAATGTGAGCTATGGGAAAAGCGCGCCGAAAAAAGCACAAAGAATTTACATGGTTGTTCTTTTTGCGGACGCGCTTTGCAGTGAAAGCGCATCCGCAAAATTATGGACCATATGAACAGATTTCTGCAAAAACCATTGCTTTTGCAGGAATGCGTTACGGCATTGCATTTCACTGCATTTATGCAAGCACTAAATAGCCCTGCGTAAATGCAAAAATGCGCTACTTGTGAATGTAGCCTCACAGTGAACTGGATGGATGTTTAATTGATTAGCAGCCACAAAGGGTACACAGTCATTATGGAAATAACATACTCAGGTGACACAGCTCCACAGTCAGAAAGATAGCAATGCATTTAGGAAAACAGTCATATGTGAGGTGTGATGGCAGCAGACAGCCTATCCTGCTAACCAAGCTGACACATTGGACAAAGTGGGATTTGCTCTATCCCACGGAGGAGGCATTCCTTCAGCCGATCACCTGTTTTAGTTCCTTCTGATGCTTATATGTACTAGTTGCTTCTATGTGCCCATTTCCTCTATAAGAAACCCCTTCTAGGCCCGCACTCCTCCTGTGTCCAACAGCTCTATGGGTAGAC
This sequence comes from Allobates femoralis, assembly GCA_033576535.1. Classification (NCBI taxonomy): domain Eukaryota; kingdom Metazoa; phylum Chordata; class Amphibia; order Anura; family Aromobatidae; genus Allobates; species Allobates femoralis. The sequence continues at coordinate 19,628 of JARQOC010002466.1, read as the reverse complement.
TAAGGAGAGGTGCTGACCAGAAGAGCATTCCTTCTGCCTCACAGGGATGCAAGTCTATAGAGGGTCTACAGCAGGGGTGGGGAACTTCAGGCTCCAGGGCCGAATGCAGCCCTCGATGACCTTCTCTGCGGCCCCCGGGCAGATTCCTGGGATCCGCAGTGCTCAGGCTGGCAGACGTGTTTTGCCGACTGCTTGCCCTTTAAATCCAGCTCACCAGTGATCTCTATGTCCCAGTCCCCCCAGTGAGGTATATGCTCCCAGCTTCTCCTGTGATGTCTAGGACTCTAGCAAACCTGGAAAAGCAGATGAGAAGCAAAGTGACAAAATTCACCCACACCAAAGAGAAGCAGCTCCAGGAACCACATTAGGGGCGAGTTGATTTTTTTAACCAAATATTGTGGGTCATTTTCAAGTTGATAATTTTGTGCGGCCCCCGAAGCATTGTAGAAATTTCCAAATGGCCTTCGGCAGAAAACTGGTCCCCAACCCTGGTCTACAGGTATGTCTGTCCATCTGTTCCATGCAGCCATATACAGCAGACATTAGAGCTCCCCTACATGTTCCAGGCTTGTGCCCTGACTGAGCTCTCACTGTATTCTCCTGGAACTCTGACTTGCAAAATTCACTGCTGTAACTTTTGTGCACTAAACTCCACCAACCCAAACCATTTTCCTAGCAACTTGGAGTACCTTTCTGCTGCACCTCACTTACAAAAATGGTGCAAAATTAAGAATTCACAGCATAAATACTCAACATGTGCATGTGGACTAAGGGTGTTTGCATACTATGAGGCCAATTGAACAATGTGTTTACCCCATAAATCTGGCTTATGCCAGCTGTATTTTTTTCCACAACTTGGAAGCTGTATAAAAGTTTTGCGACTTTTGTCATTTACATGGCAGCCTCAATCAGCCAAGTGAATAGGAGCATGGCATGGGCAAGATAAGGCCGGCTTCACACCACGGTTTCTTCAGGTCCAGGACTGTCCAGTGTGAACCCGACAGCCCCGGACCTGATTTTGGACATAATATAGCCCTATGGTGCAGGATAGGGCCAGATGGCAGTGATTTGCCATCCGGTTTTGTTCCTGTCCGGCAGCATCAGGCTGCTTTCGATTTTTGCCCTGAACACAAAATCGGAGCTTGCAGCATTTTTGTGTCCAAGGCAAAAAGTTAAACAAAACAGGATCCAACCGGATCCGGTGCCCAATAACATGGGAGTCTATAGGAGCCGGATCGCGCCAGACCCGACAGAAAATCTATCCATTTCCCGGACGCCGGGTGCTGAAGCTGAGCGCCTCATCAGTGTGGGGTAGGATTCTGGCTAGGTGGGAGCAATGCCTGGCAGACCAACATCAAGAAACAATCATTGATCTCAGTGACTGAAAGGGCCACTTAATATGGTGGTTATGGTGGTGTCCTCAAGGAGCCACCCCATGGCTAGGTCCTTCCCTGGAGGGATTTCTGGCTAGTCTCGTGTTTGAGACTCCTAAACGAGGCTCCACGGACTCTATTTGTTGCATATTGGTATATTGTACCAGTTTGAGTGACCAAACTATTGAAGTAGTAGAAGACATCAAAAATTATGTCTCTTGCTGCTAATAGCACCTAAAGAGAGGGGGGTCACGGACTACATTTATCCGAATTGAGTGCCATCACCAATATGAAAACCTGATATAGATTTTAATATAATTTTAAGCAAATGTTACAAAAACAAGACAAAAGATGTCTCCATACTGTAACAATAGCAAATACAAATGATCTTTAAAAAGACATAAAAAATATATATCATTTTTTTAAATTCAAACTCTGCTGCCCAAAATATCTGCTCTGAACCCACAAATACAGCCCTGCAGAAATAGTGACTCACATAACGACCTAAAAGGGGTTGTCTTTCTAAAATGATAATTCTGCAGTTCCTAGATGTGACTGCAGACTTATCAATCCTCCTAGTGCCTGCACTATGCGCTGCAAAGATTCATGGCTTTTAAGCCGGGAATGGCTCTCAATTATACGGTATGCATGTTTCCAGACAGAACCTGACTAGATGGAGCGGCCTCGCTCAAAACAAGGGTATGGAGCAAGGCTGCACACATTAGACAGCTATGCCTACTATTCGGACATGCCCACTCCATAAAGGTGTATTGAGCATGGCCACGTCCATTAAGCCGGGAACATATATATTTAAATTGTAACTGACATTTAAATTTTTATTTAGTAGTAATGTAGAGCAAGTGATTATAATTATTTTCAAATATACATTATTAATGAAATCAGGAAGGAAACACCTTTAAAAAAATCTCCACAAAATGTCCTCAGTAGGCTGATTCTGAACCAGACATATGCCCATTGTCAAGCGGCTCCGTCTTCAGGAGGGTGACCTACACTGCATTCACAATAAGACTCAACTTACGGATCTCTATAGATTTGGCGACAAGGCGGGGAGGATATTGGCTAACTTGGCCAGAGGCAAAACTAAGCCCACGACATTTACCTCTTTATTAGATTTTGAAGGAAATACACTACATGACCCAAAAGACATCAACTCTCATTTAGGGGAATTCTTTGCTAAACTGTATAAGCAGGGCCCGGGGCACCATGAGATGGAGCGGGAAGGGAGTGGCTTGAGAGGGTCTCCTTGCCTGGTCTCACAGAAGATGACTTGGCTAGCTTGAACGCTGAGATATCTCTAACTGAAGTTCAAGCGACCATCAAGAACCTTGGTGCTCATAAGGCACCGGGTCCAGATGGTTTCATTGGAGACTACTACAAATCTCTGTGTGACAAGGTGGCCCCATGCCTAGTCTCTCTATTCAACGGCATTCTCGCGGGTGATAGTATCTCGAATTACACTAACACAGCACATATTAAGCTACTGCCGAAAGGTAACGTGGGCTCACCTGACCCGTCCAGCTATCGCCCCATCTCCCTGATTAATCAGGATCTAAAGATTATGGCCAAAATAATGGCAGATCGCCTGGCAGGACTACTTCCATCTCTTATTGACCCTCAACAGGCGGGATTTGTCAGGGGCAGATCGGCGGTGGGCAATATCAGACAAACCATGCTGGTATTGGACACCGTGAGTCATCGTGAGAATTTACATTCCGACCGTCCGGCGTTGGTACTGTTGGACGCCGAAAAGGCGTTCGACAGTGTCAATTTGCCGTGGCTGCACTTAGTCCTGGATAAGATAGGTTTACAGGGGGCATTCAGGACATTTTTAAGGCTATTATATGAGAACCCGAGTGCAAGAATATGCACCCCCGGCTTTTTGTCCGCCCCCTTCCCTCTGGAGAGGGGGACGAGACAGGGATGCCCTCTTTCGCCCTTGCTCTTCAATTTGGCCATTGAACCTCTAGCACGATACTTGAATGGTTCTAGTTCACATGAGGGTATTGATGTGGGAGGGGTAGTGTTGAAATCAGCACTATTTGCAGATGACGTCATTATATATATGAATAGACCGGAAAGAGACTTAGGTACACTACTTCAACATCTTCATACCTTTGAAACATTTTCAAGCTTTAGGCTCAACAAGGCTAAATGTGAGATACTACGTCTAGGGACACCACATCACAGACCAGGGAGAGAGGGGGGTGGACCAGCGGGAGAGATGGAGGGTATCCGAGTAAAGTCTCATCACATAAAATATCTGGGTATCATTCTTAGCAGCAACACTAATCTTATATATAGCCTGAACTTCACCCCATTAATTACTAAAATAACTCGAGAATTGGAGAGGTGGAGAGGTCTGCCGTTGACTCTTCTGGGAAGGTGCCATCTAATTAAAATGGTTAGTTTCGCCAGACTTATGTATCCGCTGCAAACTATACCACTGTTGCTTAAGAAAGCGGACATTCATAAACTCAATGCAGCGTTCTCCAACTTTCTCTGGAGGGGAAAAAGGGCTAGGATAGCCAGTCGTACCCTGATGCTCCCGAAACGAGAGGGGGGACTGAACTTCCCGGATGTCAGGGGCTATAACTTAGCTTGCCTACTGCGCCATGTTATTGACTGGCTCAGGGGGACTAGCAGATACTCTAATTATACAGCCGAGGCTGCGAGGTGTAGACCCTGGGAACCGGCTAGTTTACTACATTCATCATGGTCCAAGGTGCCCAAGACCTTAAAGAACACAATCATCTATAGGGACACGGCCATGTGCTGGAAAGCGGTTAGAAAGAAGTTGACGATGGCGTGGAAAACGTCTAAATATCTTAACCCTTGGAGACACGTAGGGTTTAGCTTGGGCAGAGAAAATGCTTTATTTGCAGCCTGGTCAGAGAAGGGGGTTCGAACACTGGGAGACCTCATCCACAAACAAGATGGGCGGTGGATGACGGAATTAGAGGTCCTGGAGAAATTCCAGTTAGGTCATTTCCACATCATACAATACAGGCAGTTGCATCACCATGTTTTACGCCATCTTCACAATGTTTCCCAGGAATGCAGACCCTCGGTATGGGATGACTGGTTGGGATCAGACCCTTTGACCATTAATGTGTCGTACATCTACAACAGCTTGAGGGAAACGACCTTAACTACGAGGGAAGACACCACATTTAGCGGGTGGTCCAAGTATATACCTAGATCAGATATTGGAGATGTGATTAGAAGAGGATGGGAGGTTATGAGGAAGAATATAATCAACGAAAGATGGAGAGATGTGCAATATAGAATCATTCATAGGGCGATATATGGTTTTACTTTACCTCCAACTGCAGGATTTCCAGACAGGCAACAAAATTGCCCGAAATGTGGCCAGTCAAAAACAGATATGGTGCATGGTCTATGGTTGTGTGGGGAAGTACAGAATTTGTGGAAGCGGGTTGAAACCCTGGCGAGGGAGATTATAAATACACATGTCACAATGGACATATTGGCCTGGCTTCTCCATTTCCCGGCGTCTGGGGTATGGAATGGCAAATCTGCCCGAATACTTCATATACTGGCAATGGTCACCAAGCGATTGCTTCTCCGCAACTGGCTCTCGGAGCACGTCCCAAGTATGTCAGGCATACTCAAGGATTTGAAGGCTGTAATGCATATAGAAAGTCTAGAAGCTGCGAGAGATAAAAACACACTGACAGGGAAGTTCTTCGAAACATGGAGAGGGTTTATACTATCCAAGCTCTCTCCTACTGAGCTTCGAGCAGTGGTTCTTCCATTCGTGCAATCACCATGGTATCTGTTGGGAGAGTTGCAGGGGTCTTTGGGTGGGCTTCAGATATCTACAACCCCGGATGGAGCAGACCAGGAGTGACAACCTACCTTCTTGGGGCTCTACGTCTACTGAGGTCAGAGGTCAATACTCAGTACTGTTCATGAACATGGTTTATCGCCGTATGTTTTGAACTGAACTCTAGTACTTTCGGCTGAACTCAAGGGTGGCTGAGGTTGGGGGGAGGGGGGATGGATTGTTTAATTGTTTATTTGTTTATTGGTCTATTTATTTGTTACCATACTGAAAACTCAATAAAAATATGTTACAAAAAAAAAAGACTCAACTTACCTCATGCTGGCACCCTGCTGAGCTCAAACAGCTGCTGTGAGATCTTATCTGACTGCTTCATTCACATATCACAAAGAACAGAGCAGAGGCTAACACCCAGCAGAGCCATGTGAATGGAGGTGGCGGCATGAGAACTTGAGAGTATTGTCAGCTGTATTGTGAACGCAGTGTAGGCCATGCGCCCTGAAGACGGAGCTACCCAATAACGAGCATATGTGAGGTTCAGAATCAGCCTACTGAGGATATCTTGTAGAAGTATTTTTTATAGGTTTTCCTCCAGATTTCATTAATAATGTATATTTGAATGTTAATTATAATCATTTGTTCTACATGACTATTAAATAAAAATGTAAATAATTGTTATACTTTAAATAGTTCAGTCCTGGATTAGAAAGCGTCAAGTAGTCGCAACGCACAGTGCAGGTGCTGGGAGGAATGACAAGACGGCAGTCACAGAGTGTGACAACCTCAGTAGACCGGACAGCCACTTTAAAAATTATAATACCCAAGGGCGGTCAAAAGGGGCCCAAGAGGTGAGGGAGCAAATTTCTACCTCCAAAGCAGGTGAAATTGTGCATTATAAGGAGCTACTGGACATGAAAGGGCTCATATATCGTTCTTGCACAGGGCCCTCTTTGGTCTCTGTCCCACTAGTGTTAATGCCCCATAGATATTGAGAACAAAAATGTTCTGTTCCAGAAAGGGCCCCACAGAAATTGACATCAGAAATGATTGTAGTGCAAAAAACATGAGCCTCACAAAGAGAACACTAAATAATTCATAGTTTCATAAAACAAATTATGTGCATTTGAATAAAAGATGCAGGGATAAGGTAACAGCCAATGGTCAGCTGTCAGGTTCTTTAAACAAAAATGGCGTTAAGAGTCCCTAGAAAAAAATGCTATAAGAGATATCTTCTATTTTTATTTTGCGTTACATGTGAATAATACTTGGGCTACCCTTACACATAAAAAGTACTTTTGGACCAAAAATTACATATAAAACCCGAGCATTACATTACATACATCTTTTTGGATATTGTCAGGTTTTTTTAAGGTTAATCTTATTTTTATTTAGTTTTGGGTGGCATAACAAGAATATACATATATTCATTTGACAAATTGGTAAGAAATAAGACAAAACATAGTAAAGCGATCGTCATTAGAGAAGACAGTCATAATCCGGCAGAACCTCTCCTGGTGTCTTAATAGCTATAACTCAAATAACAATGCAAAATAAGCAAATAAACAAATTACGGTATATACGGTAGCTCTTTTTTGGTCGGAGAAAGAAACTGACTTCACAGAGACGCTGAGCTCCACCAAAAATCAATATCCCTCCGTCACTTCCGCCAGAATTCCCCAATATTTAGAGTGTCCCTTTTAATCCAGCCATTGAAAGGCTCTTACAGGCTCAACCAGTGCCTGCTATACCAATATGGGAAGCCGTTATCTATAGGGCTTCTCGTAACTATATACAGTTAAAACTGATCGATGTTTACCAAAATCCAGGGGGTGATAAGCGCAGACTAAGACTACAAGAACTAATAAAGAAGAAATATATCAGAATAGAGGAAGAAGAGAAAAGAAAGAAGAGGAATAGAAATCAAAAAGAGGAACAGAACAAGGGTAAGTGGGGCCATATAATGAGAAGGGTAGGGCAAGGGAAAGAGGGAGGGTACATGTTACTCTGGCTCCTCGTCAACCAGAGGTCGTGTCAATATGGCCGTATCAGTCAAGATACTCTTAAAGTCGGCAGACTCTTGAAAAATAATCCAATCGAACCAAATCCTCGAGAATTTATCACGAGACCCCGATGCCTCTGCTGAAAGCTCTTCCATTCGGAAAATGTCCATCAATTCCTTGAACCAGTCAAGTAAGGATGGAACCCGGGTTGATTTCCAGAACCTCGGGATCACAGCACGAGCGGCCGAGATACAGAAGCGAAGAAAATCCTTCTTTTGGAGTCCAATAGGGCCAGGAAAGATAGATAGCAGAGCCGACTCTGGACAACATTCAGCTTGTTTACCCGTTATCCGGGTGTATGCGTTAAATATCTCAGACCAAAACCGCCGGATTCCCCTGCAACTCCACCAAATGTGTACCATTCTACCTGTCTCTTCTTCGCAGCGCCAGCATGTGTCAGAGGTTCCAGGGAACATGCTCCGAAGAGTTGTCGGACATAAATACTATCAAGTGAGCAGCTTGTAACTTCTTTCTTGTGCAGCACAAGCGCTATCTAGTTTATGGGTAAATATAAAGCATTTCTGCCAATCACCCTCTGAGATACTATTCCCTAACTCCCTTTCCCATGCGCGCTGGAAATAAAGAGTGCCCTGATTCTTCAAGGACCCTAAAGCCTGATATAAGGCTGATATTTTGTGTTTCGGGGAAGACTCCAATTGGAATAACTTTTCCAATTCGTTGGGTGTCGATCTCACCCTGCACGAGAGGTCAGCTGAGTATAGAAATGCTCTGTACTGGAAAAATTCAAACCACCTAAGTGGCCTCGTGGGATCTTTAGATTGTAGGTCTGCCAACGAAGGTAAATCACCGTCAGACAGGGTCTGGCCCAATCGGGTATCGTTCACACTCTGCCAACATAAAAATCTCTGTCTTCCAAATCCAGGAGAGAAAGATGGACTGGAGAAAAGGGGGGTCAGAGGGCTGAGGCTATCATCTAAGTGGAGGGTTTTCGTCACTGAGTGCCATATCTGTCAGGGGCTCTACGTTTGCAAGGGTTTTAGGGGAGATCCAAAGCAAATGCTTCAACAGGGTCCCCAAACCCTCTTGCTCCACCCCACCCACTTCTTGGGAGACGCAATGTAGTGCCAGTCTAGGACTGTAATGAGAGAGGAAGCCAGAAAGTATGTCTGCATATTGGGTAATCCAGCCCCTCCTCTGGATTTAGGCAAGGTGTGAATACTCAACCTTAATCTGGATCTCTTGCCCCCCCCCAGACAAATCTGAGAATCATAGATTGCAGTTTGGAGAAAAAAACCCTATTGAACCGGACAGGGACTCTTTGGAAAGTGTACAGGAGACGGGGCAAGACATCCATTTTGACCACATTCACTCCCCCAAACCAGGATAATTTTAGCAGTCTGTAAGAGGAAAGTGCCAATTCCACGCTACTCAAAAGGGTCTGATAGTTCAAGTTGAATAATTGTTTAAGATCATTCGGTATAAAAACTCCTAAGTACTTAATGGACTCTGCCTTCCATTTAAACGGGAACTGTCAAGATAGGTGAGAAACTAAGTCTCCTGGCAGAGATATATTAAGTGCTTCGGTCTTGGTACAATTCACCTTAAAGTTGCTTAATTGTCCGAACCGTTCAAACTCCTTTAGAATAGAAGGGATGGAGACCATGGGCTGTGAAACATATAATAGGAGGTCATCGGCAAATAAGGCCAATTTGTGGTGGTTCCGTCCCTGTTTGATCCCGTGGAGGCTTGTATTGGTCCTAAGTGCCATGGCCAAGTGCTCCATTACGATAATGTACAGCAGGGGTGACAATGGACATCCCTGACTAGTACCGTTTGCTATTTTAAATGATGAGGATAGTGCACCCCCCATCTTCACTTTAGCGGACGGGGAGGAGTAGAAGGATAGGATTCCGCGCAAGAACCTTGGGCCCAGGCCAAGTTGTATCAGTGTCTCCTTCATAAACCCCCAGTGGACCCTGTCAAAGGCCTTCTCAGCATCCACCGAAATTAGGCCTAGTGGAGTCGAGCTGCTTTTGGCTTGATCTATAAGGATCAAGGTTCTAATAGTGTTATCCCTAGATTCCCGGCCTCTGACAAAGCCCACCTGGTCTGCGTTAATAACAGAAGGGAGAAATGGTGCTAAACGATCAGCTAGTAATTTAGAGAAAAGTTTTACATCCACGTTTAATAACGAAATCGGCCTGTAGTTCGAAACCAAAGATGGATCTTTCCCTGGTTTGGGAATAACGCTGATATGGGCCTCTAGGGACTGAGGCACAAAATCCGAACCCTGAAGTATAGCATTAAAGGCCATCAGCATTGTTGGGGCTAGTTGGGACTTGAGCGTTTTGTAGAGTCAGGCTTTTTTTAGTGCTTTTTTATTAGTATGGTTAGTGCCTGTATTTTATGATTGAGTTCATTTTACAAGTCATAGTGTGACCCGTAAAATCTACGGTAGAGATGAGCAAATAAGTTTGTAGGACCTCACTACAGCGGCCAGGTCAGTATTCATAGATGGACGGGGCCTCCTCCTAACTGCAGGCCTCCCTGGTGTTTAGGCCCCTTGTGACATCATTGTTGCAGGGGGATGAACACGTTATGACTACCCAAGTCTACTAATTTGCAAATAGAGTTTGTGGAGCCTTGTTTAGGAGTCTCAACACAGGACTAGATAGATATCCCTCCAGGGAAGAACCTAGCAATGGGGTGGCTCTTTGAGGAGACCACCGTAACCACCATATCAAGTGGCCCTTTGAGTCAATATCCAGCTCTTTACGAGCTTAAAGATATGACAAGGGAATACCAAGGCCAGGTATCCATCCACAGACAGCTGTTTCGGGGTGTTGCCCCTCATCAGTGTGGAGTAGGATTCTGGCTGGGTGGGAGCAATGCCTAGTAGACCAACAACGCGAAGCAATCACTGATCTCAGGAAGACCAGTCCAAGAAAACACTAAGTCTGGCTAGTCCTGTGTTGAGACTCCTAAACGAGGCTCCACAGACTATTTGCATATACGTAATTCCCAGGGTGCAATGCGCCTAAGAAATCACTGTGTTGAGCGCTTTAGCGGCTGCCCGCAGTGTTTTCTTGGACTGGTTTCCCTGAGATCAGTGATTGCTTCGTGTTGCAGGTCTACTAATTAGAAGAGGTACAGAGGATGCAGGCAGATACTAAAAGAATTGTAGGACTCCCATCTGGCCACCACAGACTAATGACATCACCGCTAGACCAGAATCCTCCTACCTCTCCTCTCGATTAGAATCACAATAAATATAATGTGAACAATGCAGCCCACATGACATTTAAAAACATACCAGTCCATAGAAGGAAAAAACAAACAAAACTGAAAAATGCAATTCCTAGGACGACACTACAATTTTTAAGAAAAGCCGGAATCTGAAAAAACCCACAAGTGACTTCAAACACTGTAGTATTTAATTACTGTAAAAATAGAACTCCCTACAAATAAATCTGCCTAAAATGCAGTTTTTCCTAGAGAAAAATTCTGTGTGCGTAGACCTGGCTCTGGGATGTTCGGTATATTTGTTCTGTGTATGACTTTTTATAAATAGACCAAAAACAGACACAAAAAATGCATCTTAAAACTTCATTTTCCCTGAAAGATGCATTACATAGGTAATCACCATATTGTTATCTGACCTGCATGAACTGCTCTCCGAGTCGACGTCTTCCTCGCTGCCCCCATCCTCGGTTTCTGGTTTGTTAAGCCATTGCCCAGCTTCAGATGCACCTGCTGTAAGTTCAGCTGAGGGACCATTGTGCTCAGGGGCAGATGCCATGGTGCATGGAAGCAAATTTTGGAAGCCCTGATTGCAGGTCCTCCTGTATTCAACTGACTGCAAGGGCAGGGAGAGATTGCTCGATTCCAAAAACTTTCTGTCCCCAGTTGCCAGGTTCTGATCACCACTCAAAAAGTCTCCCGGTTGGATAGCGCTGACCGGTGTGGTCGGGTGACCAAACCACCTCCATCTGATTTTTAGTATTTGCTTTACATCAAAGTCCTTGCGGGAGCCAGACATTCTCTTAGAGAGCTAAATGATTGTCTAGGCAACTAAGGGAGGAAGAAAAAAGCCCACGCCGCAGCCAAGATCTACATATCCAACCTGATGGAAAGAAAGGACCAGCTGTAGGCGAACACAGAAAGGAGGACAATGAGAAGAGAACCCTTTCTTGGATGCCAGATTTTTCTCATTACACACATGAAGTCATGAAGATGCCCTGTAAGGAGACGTAGCCTATGTGCCTCCAGGATGAGAATAGAAAAAGTGCAGCACTTTCCGCCGCATTTCTCCCCGTGTCTGTGACTATTTCCTTTTCAAAGACACTGACAGCGTTTATTAAAGTCTTTCCGATGCTCAACACCTCCCCCTTCTCCATACCCACAAATGACAGCTCCATTCACATGCTTCATCTTCTCAGACCACAAGAGCTGAAATGCACCAACAATTACGTTCGCTCAGCATCATTATTCCTGGCTGAACCGTCAAAAGTACAGGATATGAAGAGAAAAGGATAACCAGCACATGAATATTGTCCGCAGAGTCTGCCAGACTTGTTTACATCTAATGGACGGTTAATTAATATTTCAGTATAATGGAGCTGATCAATATGTTCCGCATTTCTACAAAAAGTGTGATGTTCGGAAACTACAACCGAGAGAAGGCCATATGCTGCCCACATTGCTGCAGAATAGTAGCCTGGAAGAAAAGATAAATGCTATCAAGAAATTACAGTCTGGACCCAAGACAAAAAGAAAGTGCAAGCTGGTATACACCGTGAAAGCAAGAAACACAAAGATATTTTATTAGCTACAAAAATCAGAAAACTTCTTATATAATGGCTATTGATCCAGGGATACCTTATTACATTCAGAGCCAGGAATGTGTCAGCCAAAGAGCATAAAGGGTCATGTGCCCTAAGTGATGGTTTAGGGAAGGTATACAGGAATAAGACATTAAATTAAACCTTTCACCGGAAGAAGAAGTCGAGCAACAATGGTGCTTAAAGGAGCTGTGTGGCCAAAGACAAGTCTGCAGTCACTCTATGGTATGTGTCAATCTATGTGACTGTAGACTTGTCAATCCTAACACTGTGTGCACTGTGAGGGTTCCTAGGTGTCACTTCCAGGAATGGCGCTTGCGTGACGGTAAGTATGCTATATGCAAACTAATGGCCAGAATCTGACAAGACTGTTTACAGTGCTCTCAATGAAAGAACATTGCGCAAGGCTGGAAATGGTCTAGTCGGATTCTGGCTGGGAGTCTGCAAATCACATACACAAGACAGTGACTTATATTTTTTTCCCCCTTTGAAAAATGGTTAGGGCTTTTTTTGGGGTAGGGCCAAGAAAAAGCAATCACACATTTATGCTTGAAGAAAAAAAATCAACATCTTTTCCTTTGTAAAAAGCAGTCAGATTTTTGCCCTGTGACTCCTTCACTATTCCATTCTTTTATTCCAGAGTAGTTTTTTCTTTTTGGAACAGATGATGTGGGGGTGCAGTATACTGGTTATTGAAGATGGGCAAATCTGCAGGGGGGCCGACTTTGGTAGCTGCTCCCCTGCTCCACTCCTGAGTCGCGCTTCACAAGTCTGCACGTCTACCCCACACTACTGGTACGGTACTATACTCCTTGACAGAAGTTTTGTCGCTTATCCATGTTATGTAAATAAAAGCTTATAACCTGACGGTAAATTCATCCATTGGTTGTATAAATTACTCTTTTGAAAGCTGAAACCCTCCGAAATTTGCTTTAGGTTAAGAAAATAAATTGACGTCAATGCTGAAATATTGATCATTTAATGAACACAGAATGGTCAGATTTTAGCAAGACAAAAGTTTTGTCGCCTGGTCATATAATGCACCCAATCCTAGATTACATCTTCACCTGTGCTCAGTAAATGATCGGTTAATTAGTGGGTGTGTCTAAAAAGAAACCCAGCATCCCAGATCTTCACTTGAACTGCAACTTGAGCTCTGACAAAATGCCAAAAATCCACCCTGTGGCCAAAGCCTTAATTATCAAGAGGCTGAAGACCAGATCCACTGCAGAGGTGGCTGGCACCTTTAATGTGTCTCAGCGTGAAGTACAAAGAATTAAAAAAAAAGTTTTGAAGAGACTGGAGATGTGTTTGACAAGCCAAGGTCCGGCAGACCCCGCAAGACAACTGCTCAGGAGGAATGTTTGTTGGTTAGAAAATGCAAAGCAAGCCCCTCTTCCACTGCAGCAGAGCTCCAACAGGTCTGGTCACCTCAAATCCGTGTCAACTAGAACAGTTTGTAGGATTCTGTCTCAAAATGGCCTCCACGGTCGAATCAGTGCCCAGAAGCGAGCACTAAACAAAAGGCAAATAAAAAACCATGTTGCATTTGCAAAGTCCCACAGCCTGCTAAACAGATGGATGCTGGAAAAGTGGCAGAAAGTGGATTTCTCTGATGAATCTTCAGTAGAATTACACCACAGCCACCGCAAATACCTCAGGAGACCTACTGGAGCCCGTATGGATTCAAAATACACCCAGAAAAGTTAAATTTGGTGTTGGAAAGATCATGGGCTGGTGTTACATTCAGTATGGCAGTGTGCAAAACATTTGCAAGGTGGAAGGCATTATCAATAGCCTAAAATATCAAGAAGTATTAACTACCTCTCATATTCCAAATCATGAAAGGGGTCAAATTCTGCAGCAGGATGGTGCTCCATCTCATACATCCATCTCTACAACAAAGTTCCTCCAGGCATAAAATATCAGGGTACTCAAGGATTGGCGAGCCCAGTCACCAGACATGAACATCATTGAGCATGTCTGGGGTAGGATGAAAGAGGAAGCTTTGAAGACAAAATACAAAGAATCTAGATGAACTCTGGGAGGCATGTAACACTGCATTCTTTGCTATTCCTGATGACTTCATTAATAAATTGTATGAATCATTGTTAAACCGCATGGATGCAGTCCTTCAAGTTCATGGAAGTCACACAAAATATTAAATATGACTATAATAGCACCACAACTTCATTCACCAATGTTATGCAACATACATTTGTATTTTCAGTTAATTTGTTTGAAAATCACATTACTTTCTGTGGGCGACAAAACTTTTGTCTTGCCAAATCTGACCATTCTGTGTTCATTAAATGATCAATATTTCAGCATTGATGCCAATTTATTTTCTTAACCTAAGCCACATTTCAGAGGGTTTCAGCTTCGAAAAGAGTAATTTGTACAACCAATGGATGAATTTAACGTCAGGTTATAAGCTATTATTTACATAACATGGATAAGCGATATAACTTTTGTCAGTACGGTTCTTACCCATAAAGACTCAGGGCGCACTGTTCAATCTTGCTCAAGACCTGCAGTTACGAGCCCATGTGACCCGCGAGTCAGAAGGTTGGACATGTGGACTCCAGGTCCTGACAACACTGAAACCCTAACCAGCACTGGAGCCTGAGGCGAGTATAAAGCTTTATTATTTTAATGACGGGGCGCACAATGGGAATAAGGAGGAGCAAGAGGAATGAATACAATTTTCACCTCGCACTGTATTCCTGCTTCCATGAGACTATTGTATTACTTAGCAATCAGCAGGTACTCATCAGCTTTGAGTGACACAGCACTGTATTTCTATGCAGGTGTCACTTTCAACTATGAGGACACAACTAGGGCTTATTTTTGAAGTAGGGTTTAAATTTCACGCCAACTCCAAAAAGCCTGAAAAACCATGCTAGGGTTTTTGTTTGGGGTAGGGTTATTTTTTGAGAAACAGGGTACTTAAAGTCATGTTACCGCCATTCCCAGAGGTGACACCTGAGAATCCTCACAGTACACAGTGAGCACAATGTGAGGATTCACAACTCTGCAGTTACAAAGAGTGCCTGCCGTCGAGTTGTCAGACAACTCCTTTAAATTTGATGATGACATGAACAGAACAATATTCTTAGAATAAAATAGACTATATATTAGACACTGCTGGCTGTAACTCTATGGGTGCAGTTTTATTTAGGCCCTATGAGGACTAATCACCATATGGGCAAATAGGGGATTAAGATTTGCACAGTGACATCAGTGTATTATCCCTATATTTTGACATCACTGTGTGCATTATCCTTCTATTACAAAGCTACGTTGATTATCTATGTGCCGTGACAAAGCTTTCAGTTCTTATTTTCCCATTTACAGTCATAATAATCTGCCTGTTATTTCTGTGTGGTCACATCATTTTGTGCAATATCTCAATACAATTATATTTTGTGCCCTGTGTGCATCATCCTTCCACTGTGATATTACCGTTACAATCAGAGCTGTCTCTACATAGTCTCCATGTATAGTGCAGGGTCCGTCACTCTCTACCTGTCCTCCATGTGTAGTGATGTCACTCTCTACTTGTCCTCCATGTGTAGGGCGGTGTCTGTCACTACCTACCTGTTCTCCATGTGTAGTGTGAGGTCCATCACGCTCTACCTGGTCTCCATTTGTAGTTCGGGGTCTGTCCGTCTCTACCCATCCTCCATGTGTAGTGTGAGGTCTGTCACTATCTACCTGTCCTCCATGTGTAGTGTAATCTCCGTGAGTCTCTACCTGGTCTCCATTTGTAGAGCGGGGTCTGTGAGTCTCTGCCTATTCTCCACAGTAGTGCAGGGTCTTCACTCTCTCTCTCTGTCCTCTATGTGTACTGCAGGGTCTGTCACTCTCTCTCTGTCCTCCATGTATATTGCGAAGTCTGTCACTCTCTCCCTGGTCTCAATGTATAGTGCGGGTCCGTCACCCTGTGGCGCCCTAGGGTCCGGTAGCCACAGTGGCATTGCATCCCTCCCAGGGGGTGATGTCATGTCTGGAAGCAAGAAGGGGTCCCCACTCCAAGTAATACTCAGCATCCAACACTTTTCCTGCTCCGGGCCTGAAGGGTGAGCTGTATCCCGGTTTCAGGGGAGCAGCAGGAAGTGCGTTGGAGAAAGACAGTTGGACCAGTTATAAAAGAAGACACAAATAGGAAGTGGGAGGTAATCGTTGGAGACAGTCTGAGGAGGAAGAGAGGAGAGACGTGGAGGAGAGCTCTGGGGGAAATTGAACTGCGTCAGAGCTCACCCTGGAGCAGAGCACCAGAGAAAGGACACTGGAGTCCTGAGTTATGGGGTACTGAAGACCTAGCAGCTGAGTCCGGAGGGCAGAAGACTGCAAGTCTTTTGGCCACGGCAAATACCTGGAGGTACAGCAGCAGATTAGAGCCCGGAGCCGCCAGGAGAGGAACGGCACCTATAAAAAGGCCTGAGGTGCCTGCCATACGGGTAGGAACAACGAAACACGCAAGAAGAGGGTCACAGCATAGCTTTAGGTAGCAAGAACCAAAAGGGAGAGCGCAAAAGGGAGGTCTCCGAATTCCCCTGGTGTGGTGGATCACCCAATTGCTTCCAAGCCACCCAGATCACGTGTACTACCTGTTACTAGTGTCCCGGTTTGCCTTAACAATTGCAAAAAGTAAAGGTAACAAAAACTACAACCCTGTGTCCTCCGGTTCTTTCCCTGCATCTATTACCCTGCACCCCAACAATCACCACAGCCCTGTTTGGCTGTAACATCTGCCCTGGGGCCCTGCTCCACCTGTGGGGAGCTGTGTCATCCACTGCCCCAGTGGTTCTGAACTGCAGCGTCGGCACTATATAAAGCCGAATGCCACAGGTGGCGTCACATAATCCCATATAATAATTTCCCATTTAACGACACTGCCAGGGTCACGGAAAGGGTCACAGTCCCATGATTTTCCCAGAAAAGGACCGACCCAGCCCGGTTCTGAGTAACCCACAGCCCTGAGTGTGTCAATTCTCTACCTGCCCTTCATGTGAAGCTCATTTTGTCTGTATGTGTGCAACACTAAGCATGCAGAAAAGAAAGAGAAGAAGAAAACTGTCTGAGGTATTGAGAATTTAAAATTAGTAAAAAATTTCAAAGTCCATCTCCAGAGATCTTGATGTTTCTTTGTTTATGGTGCGCAACAATCAATAAGTTTACAACCCATGGCACTATAGCTAATCTCACTGGACGTGAATGGCGGAGAAAAACTGAAGAATGGTTGCAATGCAAAAATATCTGGATGGTGGGCAAACAGCCCCAATTAAGTTCCAAAGAAATTCAAGCATTTTTGCAGGCTCAGGGTGCATTAGTGTCAGCCCAAAGTATCCGTCAACGTTTGAATGAAATGAAACGCTATGACAGGAGACCCAGGAGTCCCCACTGCTAACACAGACTTAACAAGCTAGACTGCAGTTTGCCAAATTGTACGCAAGTCAAAATCCTTGTGGAAAAGTGTCTTCTGGACAAATGAGACCAAGATGCACCTATTTGGTAAAGCACATCATTCAACTGATTATTAAAAATGGCACAGGCCTACAAAGAAAAGAATCCAGTGGTAAAAGAAGAAAAAAGCAGCAAACTCACAAGTCGATGAATTAGAGTTTCCTTTAATGCGCAGACAAGGTTATATAGCGTGCAGGGAGAAGGAGCAAAACCCACGGACAACGGTAACCATTTTGCACCGAGAGTGAGCGAGACCGAGAGGTCCTAGGACCCGTAAAAGCACTCTCAGTGCGAAACAGTTGCTGTTGTCTAATTTTTTTCTCCCCCTCCCTGCACACTATGTAACCCTGTCTGCGCATTAAAGGAGACTCCAATTCATTGGCTGGTGAGATTTCTGCTTCTTTCTTTTACCACTGGATTTTCATATGAGTGAACACCTCCTGTTAGATTGTCCGAAAATTTGGAGTTATTGCTGATTTGGGCTTGTGCGTGGTGCCATGCCATCTCTTCTTCTAGTTTCCTACAAAGAAAAGAACACAGGACCTACAGTCAAATATGGTGGAGGCTCAAAGGTGTTTTGGGGTTGTTTTGCGGCCTCTGGCACTTGGTGCCTAGGCTGTGTGGAAAGCATCATAAAATCTGAAGATTACCAAAGGATTTTGGGTTGCAATGTAGTGCCGTGTCAGAAACCTGGGTTTGTATCCTAGGTCATGGGTCTTCCAGAAGGAGAATGACCCCAAACATACTTCAAGAAGCACCAAGAAATTGATGGAAACAAAGGTTGGAGAGTTCTGAAGTGGCAGCAACGAGTCCAGATCTAAATTCCATGGAACATCTGTGGAGAGATCTTACAATTGCGGTAGGGAGAAGACGCCTTCACATATGAGAGACCAGGAGCAGTTTATAAAGAAGAGTCCAAACTTCCAGGTGAGAGGTGGAAGAAGCGACTGATTGCAGTTATTTATTCCAATGGCTGTGTAACCAAATATTAAGGTGAGGGTTTTATTAATAGTTTCCAGCCCATTTTTGGTGTTTTGTGTGAAATTAAGTCCAATTTGCCTTTTTTCAGTTTTTTTTGTGGTGGTCCAATACACACAAAGGAAATAACCATGTGTATAACAAAGCGTGTAATTACAATAACTTTCTGGGAGAAATGCTTCATTTTCTGGAACAATTTCAAGGGTGCCCAAACTTTCGGCCATGAAGTATAAATGACGTGAATGTTCCGGGGTCCCTTCAGCGCCGCTGATTTACACAGGAGCATAGACTAATAGAAAGCATTTAGCAAAACTGGAAAGAAATCTGTACTATCATCACATACAGTAAATGCCGGGGTCCCCTAATATAAATCATTTTAATGGTTTTGTGCGGCATTATAGAGGTCAGAAGTTTTCAGTTATAATCAATATTTCTCCTAAAAGCAATGTCATCCTGGCCATTTGTCACTGGAGCATTTCTATGCAGGAAAAGAGCAAAGTCATGAAATATTTAGGAGAGATTCTGCGGAAATGGAAATGATCGCTCTGTAATAGTGAAGGATCAGAGGAATCGTATAAAGGCATTAAGGCATCAACATAAAGTGCCGTATATTCTACTATATAAGGCGATGTTCACATGCGGCACTTTATGCTAATTAATAGCTGCTTTTTATAGTTCCAGTAAAAGCTATGACATTTCACAAATCTCACGCGCACGGTTAATTTTTTTAAGACAGAATTGAAGAACTGTGTTTTTTCAAATAAGCATCATGGCAATTTTTTCAATGTTTTTGCAGCACTTTTCTTTATAGAAAGCAATGAGAATATGAAATGAAAACTGAAAGAAAAAAAAAAGTATTTTTTTTGTGCATTGTTTTTGGTTAATTAGGCCCCTTCACATCACGTTTGTTTGTGGATCCGTGTGGATCCGTTTTGTAACGGATCGCCAGGAATGCGTTTTGGCCTCCCATGTATCCCTATGGGCACAGATGGGCACGGATTGGTCCTTCATTGCCATCTGTGTCATTTTTGTGTGGGACCCATTAGTGGACGTTTTTTTGCGGTCCCCAGAATCGGAGACTGCTCTGATTTTGGTCGGCCTTCAAAACAGACAGAAGCAG
>JARQOC010002465.1:0-25136 GCA_033576535.1 Allobates femoralis | reverse complement strand
CACATGTGCGCCCAGGAGTGTCCCTGCACTGTACACATGTGCGCCCAGGAGTGTCCCTGCACTGTACACATGTGCGCCCAGGAGTGTCCCTGCACTGTACACATGTGCGCCCAGGAGTGTCCCTGCACTGTACACATGTGCGCCCAGGAGTGTCCCTGCACTGTACACGTGTGCGCCCAGGAGTGTCCCTGCACTGTACACGTGTGCGCCCAGGAGTGTCCCTGCACTGTACACGTGGGCGCCCAGGAGTGTCCCTGCACTGTACACGTGTGCGCCCAGGAGTGACCCTGCACTGTAGACATGTGCACCCAGGAGTAACCCTGCACTGTATGCATGTGCACCCAGGAGCAGAGGTGTATCTAGGTTTTCTGGCGCCCGGGGCAAGAGTTCAGCTTGGCACGCCCCCCCCCCCTCCCGTGGTCTGAGTAGACGTCATGTGACCAATCATCCATATGCTTATTTTTTACACTTACAGGTACAGTGACTGCTGGAGTATGTTACACATTGTTAGAAGTGGGCTGAGGTGTTTAATATTATAATTAAAGGGCCTGTCCAGGTTTCAGATGAAAGTCTAGGTGACTGCAGGCCTCTAAATTATCATGGCGCGTGCACTGCTTGTCCCCCTTTCCGCTCCCACATCCCTTCCTTAACCCATTTGTTCGGCACCTGCTATTAACTCTGAATAGCCCCATGTGCAGCACTTGTGATTGGCTAAGTATTCCGGGAGGAGGCATGGTCTGTTGGGAAATTTTACCAGTTTAGGGTGCCTTCACATTTGCGTTCCCCTCCGCAGCGTTCTGTGGAGGGGATCTGCAATGTGACCGCAGCGCCGCAAGCCCCTATCTTTATAATGGGAGCGCACGGTGCTGCGCTTGACTGCGTATGACTGTGCGCACCCATTCACTGCCATATGTGATCTATGCGCAGGTGGATGCTTGCGCACAAATCACCCAGTCTCGTCCACACCAGAAATGCAACATGTTGCATTTCTGGTGTGGACGAGACTGGGTGATTTGTGCGCAGGCATCCGCCTGCGCACAGATCACATATGGCAGTGAATGGGTGCGCATGGTCATACGCAGTCAAGCACAGCACCGTGCGCTCCCATTATAAAGATAGGGGCTTGCGGTGCTGCGGTCACATTGCAGATCCCCTCCACAGAACGCTGCGGAGGGGAACGCAAATGTGAAGGTAGCCTTAGTGTGGTGGCGGCTTGTTGATGCTTAGACTGCAGATCGTTACCTGTGGTGTGTGGATGATGGGGCATGGTGGACATGTCTGACTAGTCGGTGCCAGGCAGCACCACATTGGAGCTGCCCAGAGTTTTGTAGGCATGTACCAGAGATAATAGATTGCAATCAGTGCTGCCTCCTGTGCTATAAGGATGCAGGACTGTGTCAGCTACAGGAGCACCGCTCTGCCGCCATTATTGTGTGTCTGTAGGTTGTGCCAAGCCGCCATTGCCATTAATAACCCTTGTTCTGGATTCTTCTGTGGTTCTTCTATGTGTGTGTGATGGCGCTGACATCCTTGAGGTGGGGGGGGGGGGCGCCGTTCTGTAGTTCGCCTCAGGCAGCAGAGAGGCTAGGTTCACCCCTGCATATGGCCCAACACGTTTCTGCTACAATGCTTGACAACGATAGACCCGGCCGGAACTGATAGTGCAACAATGTCAACGTTTCACCAGTAGCCAGATATCTGTGGAACCAAGGAGAAAAACACATTGAGAGCACATCAACATTGCAAGATAAAACTACACAAATAGTCGATAAGGTTGCAATGTCCAAAAATATGTGCAAACACACACCACATAAAAATAAGGGCTAG
Organism: Allobates femoralis; assembly: GCA_033576535.1. Classification (NCBI taxonomy): domain Eukaryota; kingdom Metazoa; phylum Chordata; class Amphibia; order Anura; family Aromobatidae; genus Allobates; species Allobates femoralis. The sequence continues at coordinate 23,309 of JARQOC010002465.1, read as the reverse complement.
GACCAAACATTTGTGTAATGTTATGTGTGGCATCCCAACTTCCCACACCCTCTGAACAGGAATGGCAAGGTGTATTGCCATTGTCAAACACACCATGATGGAGGGATAAAACACATCAGCTGCCGTTGTCTGTGTTGTTAAGATGGGCAGGGACGACAAGGCATGTTCTTTAGCAAAACATTGTGTCAAATAGCAAGCACATCTGTACATTGCACAAGACACACATCAATATTCGGGTCACAAATGCTGGAAAACCAGACTTTGCAGAAATATAAATGCGTGTGACAGGTGACACTAAACATCCCTGAGGGTACCTTTACACGCCGCTACTGGAGGATGGATACAACCCGCTACTTCACGTGCACGAGCACGCCCAAACGGTTACAAACGGGAAACGCACCACCTTTACACGCCGCCACAAGGTGCGCTACGCTACGCTACATCTACAGCTAGATACATCGCCGGGTGTCTCAAGTAGCCATCTGTAGCTCATCGTACCTCATTTACACACCGCTACAACAAGCTAATATGGGCGGACCTGGTGCAGCAGGGACAGCACATAGGCGTGCCACAATTGTGGAGTACGAGACGTCCGTACGCTGATAGGACAAAGCAAGAAACCCATGATTGGCCAGGCATCGCAGGAGGCTGATTAATACATGACGCCCGAGCAATTTTGTGGTGTGACTGGTCAGCTCCTTAAATATACCGCCCTGTGCAGCGACAACCAATCGCAACGCAGGAGCTTCCTCCAATGATCGCTGAAGGGGCGCGGTATCCCGGAGGCTGTTTCACGCCCCAGCTACATACCAGTACATCGCCTGGTGTACAGACATCCCTTCTGTAGCCTCTTTACACGCCGATACAGGTCGCTGCAATCGGCTTTGTAGCCATCTGTTTTCGAGCAGTGCTCGGAAACAGATTTATCTGTTGCCGGCTGTCACGTCCCGTCTTCACACGCCGCTACTACGGGCTATATTGGCGATACAAGCTACATTTGTAGCCTGTAGCGGGTTGTATCCATCCTGTTGTAGCGGCGTGTAAAGGGCCCTTTACTGACAGTTTGATAGTGCTGTGCCTTTACTTTGGTTTCCTACACCTGAGTTGATTTGGCCATTGTCCAAGCAGCATTGCTGCATGTCACACCGGGCGTCATGCGGCAAGCACACACCTGTGCCTGCCAGCAATATCTGGAACCTGGTCCACTAGGTCAACTGCGTTTCAGTAGCCAGTGACCAAGGTGATGACACCCAATGTACACCTTGGTTTCCAGCATCATACTGTACCTTTTGCACCAGCCTGCGAGAGACAAAATCACATAAACAAGGGACACATGGTGTGTGTAGTCAGCGCGCACTCCGTACACACATAAATAAAAAGAGAAAAGTACTGTGTATATATAGACTGGTGATCGGGCAACATATGAGTGAAAAAAGTATATAAACAAGTTTATTATAATACAGAGCAAAGTGCTTACAAAAGAAAAAATTAAAACCAATTAAAAATTGTGTAACCACAATAGGACATGTAAACCATAGCCAAATTAATTAATTACATAAGTACTATAAACAGTCTCAAAATTATTGCTGAGCAGTGTAAGTAGTTGAATGACCACTTGGGAAGAACAGGGAATCAATTTTCAAACCAAAGAATCAGTAGTAACAGTCTTCAAACAAAGAGAAGCAATTACTAACAAATTCCCCTGTCCCGATTGGGACTCTCAATGTACCAGTTAGTCCTGAAAATACAGGGAATCGGTTTACAAACCAAGGAACCAGTGGTACAAGCCTTCAAACCAAGAAAAGCAATTCTGACAAAATCCCCTGTCCCAGTGGAACTCTCAGTGTATCAATTTATCCTGAATATATGGACTGCCAACAACACAGGAAGGTGTCTCTCAGCAATAGAGAAATTACAGGTGATGCTTACAGAGCTTCAACCAGATCCAACCAAGGATCAGGAACAAAAGCAATAGAAAAGATGTAATCTGTGGCATCATAAACAGGCACTGCTGAATATGCCAAATTACCCTATCTTACATCATAAGACAGGAATGACAATAATGCACTAGAACTTATGTGCAGTAAAAAACAAGCAGCTGGACGTGATAGCTGTTTAAGGCTGGGGTCACATTTAAAACAAGAATTGCATTCACCGCATCCAGATCCGGATGCGGTGAACGCAATGCCGGGCACACACATTTTTCTACAAAAATGTGTGCAGGATACCGCACAGCAGTAACCGGATGGCTCAGGATGTGTAATCCTGAGCCATCCGGCAACTGCATAGTTTGCTGATCCCGGCTATTGCCGGGATGAGCAAACTGTACTATGTATAGTAAAGAGTTAAATTTAATAACTAAAGGAATGGTTGAGGTCTCTAGGGGGGGCTTAGACCCCCCTAGAGACCGTCCGCCCACTCCGGTGGGCTTCTCCTGTAATGGAAATATTAATAACAATATTAATAACAAGTTGCTGCTCCTGACCAAATCAATATAGACCAAGCACCGGCATTGAAAAGTATGACACCAGACACAGTGAGTCAGATGTACACCCTTCCTTGGTCAGACCCAAGCTCCCAGTGCCTGTTTATTATAAGACATTTGGTTTTTACTCAAAAAGGGTCTCGGTCAGCCCTACTCAGATGTATTCATTGGTCCATGGTCAATAAGGGGCTCGGTCAGTCCATGGGCGGATCCATGAGGTCATCAAGGGGTGTGGTCTTGATCGAGTATGTTATTCTGTGATTGGTTCGTCTTCCCTGACCTCCAGCTTCGGTGATTGGTCAGACTTCTTTGGACTCCATCTTGTTCTCAGCACATGGTGTGATGTGGCAGGAAATGGCAGCCATGTTTAAATCACAACTTATACAATGTAAAATAATACACTCTATGTATCATTTCTCCCATGCCCTTATGTCTTAGGCTTAATGAAGTATTTTGATCTTAAGGCTCTCCTTAACAGTCCCCCCTAAATACTTTATTAACCAATCCCTACCAGAGCCTATCACATCTGCCCAATGTGCCTTCAACTCTGCCCGCCAGCTGAGAATTGATAACCATTAAAACCCCCCTTGGTACAGACTTACACAACAAACAATGATAGCTGCAATAATTTAAGATGACAAGGATAACAAAGCCTATCTAATCCAGCCATCTCTTCATTTACAGAAAGTATTGGTCCCAGGGATCTTCTACACCTGATTGTAGAAAGTTCAGTTTCTGTACGGCTGCTGTAACCTCCCGGTGGGACCTATATTATCTGGAATATTCGTACAATTTTACAAACGCCTCATTATTTTGCTAATACCATGCCCAGGTCTATTCTAATTTGGAGCACCATTATCGATGAAGGGCCTAGTTGGTCAGCTAAACCTTGAAGGTCTTCTGTAGTATAATTGACAAATCTCTGTTATTCATAGATGTAATTGATCTAAACTGTATTCTTACTTATGGCCATTAGGGGTGAGATAAAGGATTCAAAACCTACTTTAACTTGATCTCTGGATTCAAATATATGCGATATGAACCATTCCTATGAACAGTTGTTATGAACAATTCTCATGAACAATTCTTATGAACAGATGTTATGAACAATTCTTGGTATATCAGGTGGTATATAGGATCGCGCTATCCGCGTCCTCGGGACTTTCCTACCTGCTTCACCTCAGTTCCCTACCTGGATACCCAGAATTGTATCACAACACTCATGGATGGACATTTCTGTCTCAGGGCCATATTCCACCACCAGAGATTATTTGGTAACATTTTCCCTTTACACATTAACCCGATTACCTCAAAAATAACATAAAATGAATAAAATGACGTAAAATAGCGCTTTTACGGCTACATATACAAGTTATTAGAGTAGTGTCAGTTATACTCAGTGTTATCTACCCTTGAACTAATGGTTTGCTCCGGGAAGTGAATGTTTCTCCCTCACTGAGTCCTCATTTATATCGTGTTCCTGTAACCATTATGCCTTAGTTTGGCTATTCCATATGTATATCAGACATAATGTGGAGTTATAAGTTCATGTATGTGACAGTGTATCACTATGTGGTGTATGTCAGTGATTATCATTATCGGAGTTCATCATCTGCTGGTGGGGAGTCTCCAACAGTTGCCGCGTCCTTTTCCCTCAGTCTCCACTGAAGTTGTTGTAATTCAGAGATGCTGGATCGGCCATCTAATCTCGGCTCACGGCTCTTACTCGCATCTTTTCAGGATCACCCGGTCTCCTGACATGAGACCATGCGCTCCTGAAACTGATTTAGGATCTGGAATTGAAGAACACATCTCTTTATCACACTATTTAAACAATTATTTAAGGCTTGGACATCGCTGGTGATTTCATCTGTGGGAAATAAAACACAAATTCTGAAGAACATTGCCTGTAATTCTCCTTACTTGAAGATAGCAAAGCAGTGTTTAACCCTTTCTTAACTGGATACTCATCTCACTGATGCTGTTACTGCAGCAGCTATCTATTGACCTGTAGTTCTTAACCCCCCCTAGGTGAGAGGCTCATCCGGTCCCATTTATTTAATATCAGACTAAACTTTATTACACACTTACTTTATAGAAATTACAATCCTGTTCAAGGTGTTGGATCGAGAATTATCTTATTTTAACTTATTTACTGAGGAGGAAAATTAAACAAAAACAAACATTTCATCTATGTCTTGCCCGTCTCCTCTACCTTGCACCTTTAATGTTAATCTCCCATTCATATTGTCCACTGTCTTATGCTTGATACGTATTGCAGAAAGCTGCTGACTCCCAGATGCTGTGAAATACCCTTAATGACCTCCACTATAACACACGCAGCTTTACCTCATCAGGAGCCTCATTTCTACATACCACCTTCATCGGGAGTTTCTCAGAAGTAACATAGTTTCTGCACCGGATCCTGAAAAGAGATTACCGCAACAGGCACACCCGCATACACCTAATGTGCAGCTGTCCTTATCATCTATCTGCAATCACTGTAATGGTAGAGTGGACGAGGGGTGCATTCGTGGTTCTGCGGAGTCAGTACAGATTCTCTTCCATTATATCAGTCACACATCAACCAAGGCTGGGTGTACCTGGCCACCTGGGTACTGAACCCTGGTGCCACCCAAACCTTGTCCACTAAAACACAGGTAGCAGTTAATGACAAATGAGTCAGTTCTTGGGTTACCTGAGCCATCATTGAGAAGAGAGTCGTGGCAGAGAAAGCTTACCGCCTGGTGTCTACAGACCTTCCTCAGCTGGCTCCCTGCGTGTTGCACTCCTTTCCATTCGATCACCTGTTTCTGTGGGAATAAGAACATCAGGAGTGACAGGGGCCCCTGGTGCCCGGGTCTGCCCTGGTGTCAGGGTCTGCACTGGTGTCAGGGTCTGCACTGGTGTCAGGGTCTGAGACTCTCGACTCTAGGCCTCTTCACAGCTTCTGGCAGCTGCACCTGTGCAGGCATTACCTCTGGCTCAATGAGCGCCAGCTCAGGTGTGAGCTGTACCTGGACTCTGCCAGGCTTATCTGAACACAGGAGAGCCTCCATACAGGCTCATACACTCTCTGCGGTCTCTGTGGGTCTTTATGTGACTCTAGGAAAGATCTGCAGATCATCTTACCCTTTGCCAGCTACCCATTCCAGTGATTGCAGATCCCCATCTACCTCTCATGGCGGTATGTCAAGAGGGAGTGGTTTTGCTTTATTACCTCCTGTTGTATAATCACAGCTCATCCAGTGGTAGAATCAACGAACATCTGTAAAATAACTCAAGATCTGCATTAGTAATGAGCTCATGTGGGACATGTTCATACATATTTGCTCTGTCCTCTATTTAAGACAAAAATATAAAGAAAAGACTTAGATATAAAGACGTAAATAAATTATTAAAACTTTAAAAACAACTTTAAAACAGGCACTAACTTTCCATCTCTTTCCCCCCTTTTTGAATCCAATATCCAAAGCATATCTGGATTCAAAAAACTATGTTGTTAGCTGAATTTCATATTTGGAGCCTGAAAAGATCATGAAAAGGTCCCACTCCATAGAGTATACATAACTATGAATACAATAAGGCTGTGTGCACATGATGAACATTACATGTGGGGTGTAAATTTTCTGCATCAAATCTGCATTTCCCGGCAAAAAGAAAACACACAAAATCTGAAAGAACAATAAAAAATGAGATAACGTGCAGAACACTTCTGAAGTCTCAGCAACTTCACTGGTGTCAGAATAAATGTGAAGATGTGTGACAAATTATACAGCAAAAAACACCTCACTATGTGCACAAAGCCTAAATATTATGTTATGTGTAACTTTAGTCCTGTGGGCTCGTCCACCCCCCTCCAGGTACAGGGCTCTGGCTGCTGGATTGAAAATATATCAGTGCAGAGACATGGAATAGAAATGCAAATCACCTGGAATTGATTTGCTAATTAGGTAAACCCAGCACACTGTTTGTTCCAGTATCTACAGTATCATGAATACAAATCTACATTCATGTGAAAAAGGTGTCTTGGGGTTGAAGCAGTAAAAATGAAAAACTATTGATAATTACTTGTACCAATACCCTAAAGTGAGACTATAAAAAATAAAATAAAATAAAACATGAACTGGGAAAAATTAGATGTTAAAATGTAGAGGAAAAGATACAATGAAGCATGTGGCCTAGGCATTTTAGGGGGTGGGGTGGTGCCTCTCTGTGGGACTGGCCTGGTTTGCAATCAAGTCTCCCCCCCCCCCATTCAGACAGTATCTACAGGTCATTTGTACTTCCTGTTGAAAAGAGAGAGATCATGGAAATTTCTCTCCTTGGAGCCATAATGATGAATCTCCACATTTTTCCCTTGGATTATCTGTGCACCGTTGGCATTTATTATTATTATTTTTTTTATTCATCTCATCTTTTCTCTAAGGTATGTTATTTGGTCTCCCATGCCAATTATATATATTTATTTATTATTTATTTAATCCCAATTAATACTTCATTAATATATGCATTCACATCTTTTACCTTCCCATGTAGCAATTTCTTATAGCTTTCAGCACATGGTTATATCTGACCAGCACACTGGACTTCTCTGAACAAAGGAACTTATATGTGCCTTATTTTATTCTATTTTTATTATTTATTTTTAATTACCAGTATACTCATGTAATCATTCAATCTCTCTGCATTAACTCATCACATGTCTCTATGTGGGAAGGGGGTGGGGTGGCTACCTTTTCTTTTGTGTCTGAAACTAGCAGTGTGTATGCTCAAAAGTGGTCAGACAGCTTTTAGTCCTTACACATCACTTCCTGTCTAAGCCTATTGTCCAAACATTCATTCATCCCTTTGTCTCTAACCATGTGGCCTTCACTCGGCGGCCATCTTTGCATGGACAAAAGTATATTCCCAGATTCTCAATCTGAGGCAATCCTAACCCATCTTTCCCACACATTCTCTTATACTCCTGCATTTCTGTCTTAACACTATTTAAACTCTCATTTCTCTGCTGTCTTACATTTGTTTTAGAATATCTGCTATTTACTTACATATTTTCATTTATGCTCGACAAGTCTCTCATACTTGCCATATGCTAGCATCTTTTAAGGGCACAAAAAACCAAGCACTAGTTACCACAAGGCCCATTTACCAGAGCACATAGCATTACAAAATGGCTGACATCAGAGAGCACATGCCTCCCACAAAATGGTCGCCCCCAGAGGAGGTCTGAGAAGCACCAACAAGATGGCCGCCAACAAAAGAAACATGTGCTCCACCAACAAATTGGCCCCCCAACAAAGAAACATGTGCTCCAGCTTATGGTGGTGGGAATTCACATTGTACAGTTCTATAATACACATAACTTAAACTTTTGTCTTTCTTTTTCCTTTCCTCTTCTATTCAATTTTCTCTATACAAACTGTAAGAGACTCTTTCCCATGCCCCTAGCAGTATATAACAATCCATTACCTTCCAAAACACCTTGTCTCTCTTTTAACCCAATCTTCACTGCACTCTCTGCCATTCCACACAACTTCATACGCTATGTGCATCATTTAACATAACTTTTCCCTTCACGAGTCACAAGTAATGTACACAGATCTATCTTGCCATCTGAATTAGGCTTAGGGCCTTTACGACACAGCTGCATTAACTTCTCCATCTCTCTCTATATAGAATAAGATGATGGACACAAAACAAACACTTAAGACTGGGGAGATGACAAACCTGGCACAAGACCTTCACAGCCGTCTACCCTTCCTATCTGTCCCTGTCTGATTTCCGTGTTCTGTAGACTACTATCAGGGCATGTACTGAGTCAAGTTACTCTAAGTAACATGCCCCTATGGGAGTCCAGTTACTCGACCTATTCTCTCCAGAACCAAAAATCATATATTATCAGGCTATGAACTGAGTCAAGTTACTCTAAGTTACATGCCCCTATGGGAGTCCAGTTACTCGACCTATTGCAGCACAGGTGACCACTTTGATCTATCCCATCTCCAGACACTGCTCAAAAACCCTCTTTCCTACCAGTCATCTCCCCTCCACACATATATATAAACAGGCAGCAGCAACTTAGCATGACGGTTCTTCCGCAATCAAATGGGCAACAGCGGAGATTACCCCATCTGCCGTCATCAGAGACCCTAAAAGACCGGACGCGGTCAGGCAATCTGCACAGGGTACCCCGAAAAACAGGTAAAGTCAACAGATTATAATAAAATCAGCAGACTTACCGTTTTTGTTAGGGAGGTGATCAGTCTCCTGGCTCGGGGTACTCAGTGCGTCCTGCCGTCTCCTTCACCGGTCATTCAAGGTTTGGGGATTCTCCAATACTGTTGCCCCACGTTGGGCGCCAAATTGTAATGGAAATATTAATAACAATATTAATAACAAGTTGCTGCTCCTGACCAAATCAATATAGACCAAGCACCGGCATTGAAAAGTATGACACCAGACACAGTGAGTCAGATGTACACCCTTCCTTGGTCAGACCCAAGCTCCCAGTGCCTGTTTATTATAAGACATTTGGTTTTTACTCAAAAAGGGGCTCGGTCAGCCCTACTCAGATGTATTCATTGGTCCATGGTCAATAAGGGGCTCGGTCAGTCCATGGGCGGATCCATGAGGTCATCAAGGGGTGTGGTCTTGATCGAGTATGTTATTCTGTGATTGGTTCGTCTTCCCTGACCTCCAGCTTCGGTGATTGGTCAGACTTCTTTGGACTCCATCTTGTTCTCAGCACATGGTGTGATGTGGCAGGAAATGGCAGCCATGTTTAAATCACAACTTATACAATGTAAAATAATACACTCTATGTATCATTTCTCCCATGCCCTTATGTCTTAGGCTTAATGAAGTATTTTGATCTTAAGGCTCTCCTTAACACTCCTACAATTGCCCCCATGCCACGGGCTCCTCCGAGCTCCGTGCATGTCCCCCAAACTCCCGCCCCCCCGTATCACTATAGAGGGGTGCATACACCCCTCTTGTATAGTTAATCTTGTATGTTGCAAAAACGAAGTATTAAAGTATACATTTCAGCTCATAGTTACGTGAATTCGTAGGCAGGGTCCTGTGCAATCCAAGGGCGGGGCTGTGTACTGCAGCCTCCGCCAGCTCATTCATTATGGCCGCCCCCTTTGGGCTTCATCCAGTGTTGTGAGGGCGGCCGCGTCATGAAAGGGGCGGGGCTAACCGCGGCACACCGATAACCCCGCCCCTTTCATGACGCGGCCGCCCTCACAACACTGGATGAAGCCCACAGGGGCGGCCATAATGAATGAGCGGGCGGAGGCTGCAGCACACAGCCCCACCCATGGATTGCACAGGACCCTGCCTACGAATGCACGTAACTATGAGCTGAAATGTATACTTTAATACTTCGTTTTTGCAACATGCAAGATTAACTATACAAGAGGGGTGTATGCACCCCTCTATAGTGATACGGGGGGCGGGAGTTTGAGGGACATGCACGGAGCTCGGAGGAGCCCGTGGCATAGGGGCAATTGTAGGAGAAGCCCACCGGAGTGGGCGGCCGGTCTCTAGGGGGGTCTAAGCCCCCCCTAGAGACCTCAACCATTCCTTTAGTTATTAAATTTAACTCTTTACTATACATAGTACAGTTTGCTCATCCCGGCAATAGCCGGGATCAGCAAACTATGCAGTTGCCGGATGGCTCAGGATTACACATCCTGAGCCATCCGGTTACTGCAGTGCGGTACAGACAGGGCCGGCTCCAGGTTTCTGTGGGCCCCGGGCAAAAAAGTCTCAGTGGGCCCCCTTTAGTACATATCGCGGACTATAATTATATATATATATATATATATATCTATAGCCGCACACTTACCGCAAGCCCCATAGACAATGCATGGGGCTTGCCACAAATGTGAAGCAAGTGCAGCCGCTAGACAGAAAATGCGGCAGATACAGGGTTTTTTTAACCGCAACTGCCACATTTTTAAAAAAACGCTTATGTGAAGGCAGCCTTACAAGAACAGTGACTGCCGAAACCAGCAAGAGCTGTTTCTGACAGTGAGTATATTACACGTTGTTAGGAGCGGGCTAAAATGCATTTGCGTTCCCTTGCGCTTTTTAAAAATACCCTTCAAATGCAAAATGTTGCATTTTTGTGCGTCTGAGGATGCTTGGTATATACACAAGCATCCTCAAGCGCACAAATAATGCAAGCAGCTCAATGGAGCCGCACTGCCATATGGTGGCACCGCAGCCAAGCGGAGTGTCTGGCCATCCGGATCTCTCTTTCTCCTCACCTTTCTTCTTGCTGCTCCGGTCTCCTCTGTTCACTCTGCACATATCAGCACAGTGATGACTACATCGTGCCCCTCCATTCTGAGCTGCAGAATGCAGACAGCGGCAGAAGAGACTCTGGAGAAGAATGCTGCTGGCAAAGGTGGCTGAGACTATAGGAGCGGAATCCGCGGGGGGCTACCACTGGTACACCTACCTCGTACACACGCGGCTCTGCTCCATACACCTTGTACGCACGCGGCTCCACTCCATACACCTCGTACGCACGCGGCTTTGCTCCATACACCTCGTACGCACGCGGCTCCGCTCCATACACCTCGTACGCACGCGGCTCTGCTCCATACACCTCGTACGCACTCGGCTCCGCTCCATACACCTCGTACGCACGCGGCTCTGCTCCATACACCTCGTACGCACTCGGCTCCGCTCCATACACCTCGTACGCACTCGGCTCTGCTCCATATACCTCGTACGCACTCGGCTCTGCTCCATACACCTCGTACGCACTCGGCTCTGCTCCATACACCTCCTACGCACTCGGCTCTGCTCCATACACCTCGTACGCACTCTGCTCTGCTCCATACACCTCCTACGCACTCGGCTCTGCTCCATACACCTCGTACGCACTCGGCTCTGCTCCATACACCTTGTACGCACTCGGCTCTGCTCCATACACCTCGTACGCACTCGGCTCTACTCCATACACCTCGTACGCACTCGGCTCTGCTCCATACACGTCGTACGCACTCAGCTCTGCTCCATACACCTCGTATAGCACTCAGCTCTGTTCCATTCACCTCGTACGCATGCGGCTCTGCTCCATACACCGCTCCATACACCTAGTACCCACTCGGCTCCGTTCCATACACCTAGTACACACTCACCTCTGCTACATTCACACTGTAAATCCCTCCTGACCCCACACATAAACTTCACCTAATTGCCATACACCTAGTACACACTGGCCTCTGCTACATTCACACTGTAAACCCCTCCTGACCCCACACAAACTTCACCTAATTGAGTCTCATGATGGGCAGCACAGCAGAGTCCTGCATACTCGGAGATGCTGATCATGTGATCCCTCACTCCTCCCCTCCATGTGACATCATCACAGGTCCTGTAAGCACAGAGTGTGCTGCTCTGTCGGCTCCCATGGAGGGGGGGGGGGGGAGACCTCCGGTGCTGCAGGAGGCTGAAAATGACCCCCCTGCTGCCCCCTGGATATGGCCCTGGCTGTGGGGGCAGTGTGTTCAGGGGCCCCTGAGGCTAGGGTCACACTTGCATTGTGTCCCTAGCCTGAGGCAAGTATTTTCGGCTGCATAGTGTTTAATGCTATGCGCTGGAGCCCATAGAAACCCGATGTTTACCTTGACAACCACTGGTTGTCAAGGTAAACATCGGGTTTCTATGGGCTCCGTTGCTGGCAGCGCATAGCATTAAACGCTCTGTGCTGCAGCAGACAATACTTGCGTCAGGCTAGGGTCACAATGCAAGTGTGACCCTAGCCCTCAGGGGCCCGGTGGGCCCCCTCCAAGCAGTCGGGCCCCGGCACTTGCCCGGGTGCGCCGGGTGCTGATGCCGGGCCTGGGTACAGAGAACCGCTCCGAAAACTGCTGCCTGCATGATTTTTCACGCAGGCTGCAGTGCCGGAGACGGACACCAGATGGCTTGTGAAGCCATCCGGTGTTTTGCATTGGCTCCTATGAGGAGCGTTTCCTGGTCCGGTTTTGAGCTTTTTGAAAGCTCAAAACCGGATCAGGATTCTATTAAAAAAACGGAAATGTGACCCTGGCCTAAGATAGAGACATACAACCTTTTACCAGCAAGTCCAGTCAAGGAATCAGTTTACGCCCTCTCAGGTGGCTAAGGAGAACAAAGAAGCCCAAGTTACCCTACGCGTGTCGCCGTCCACATGGCGGCTTCATCCAGGGGCAACTGTGACCCCAGCCTCTGTCTGTGTTAAGACACCTCAGTGTTTTTGAGTGAGGATTAGTCAAAATAGGCATTGTGGTGGGCAACAAAGAAAGCACATCACACATTGTGAAGGCACATATGTATATTTGTGTCAAACAAGTCGAAGGGACCTGGCTGCAGGAGTTGATTAGCAGCGCCAATGAATCTATAGTTCCTGATGGCCAATGTAAAATCCATACACCCTTACATTGACATTTGGAGTTTAGTGACGTAAAACCCAACATAAAGGTACCATCACACACGTCAGTATTACTAGGCAATTTCACTGGCAATTTGCTGGTTGCAGTGAAATCATGGACACATTGTTCTATTTTGTTGCTGTGTACAAATGGATCAATGTGTCCATGATTTCACTGCAACCAGCAAATTGCCAGTGAAATTGCCTAGCAATATTGCCGCATGTGACGATACCTTAAGTCTCAATGTGTGGTGTCAACTCACGAAGGACATTGGCTGTTCAGTCATTTAATTAAGTAGCCTACAATATTGTGGAAATACAAAACTATTTTGGCCACTGGCTCACTGAATGTGTTAACAAATACAACCAGGAGATGAAGATGATGTTTATCAAGGCCATTGTAGCCTTTTAAAGAACAGGGCATGAGTTGACACTTGCTGATGTATGGGCCCACAAACCAAAAAAACATTGCCTTTAGCAACATGTTGAGCCGTGGAAAGCCAGTCAATACCTGCAGACCACACGTACACATGGTTGTGTGCCCTGGCCATTGCAGGGCTGCCCATGACACGTTGCCTACCAGGTTGGCAGTGCCAGACACATAATCTGTTGGTAACCCACACTGTGTTTGAGCACCATGCAGATAGTTAAAGAATTCCTCAGGGTCATCATTTTGTGTAATATGAGGCGGGTATAGTTTGCCTACTAAAGTGTCTTCATACAAATTATGTTTGTTGCAGGGCTCCTCACCATGTGGTTGTTGTGGTTTGACTTACTACAAGCGTGTTTGCCACAATTAGATTGTCACACTCTATGTTATACACACATACCTTTACCTACGCAGCACCGGTTCCAGGAAGGCCAATCTTTGGTAGTGGGCATAGATTCGGCCTACTGCGGCTTGTGGGCCCTTCCTCCTCAACCTCACCACCACGCTTATCCCAGCACTAACCCACCTTTTCAATCTATCACTAACCTCCAGTACCTTTCCTTTCGCTTTTAAACATGCAACAATTGCACCTGTCTTGAAGAAGCCATCTCTTGATCCGACCTCCACATCCAGCTACCGCCCCATATCGCTGCTCCCATTCACCTCCAAACTTCTTGAAAAGCATGTCCACACTGTACTCTCATCCCATCTCTCATCCAACTCTCTCTTTGACAACTTTCAATTTGGCTTCCGCCCCCACCACTCCACCGAAACCGCCTTAACCAAAATTACTAACGACCTACTTACCGTCAAAGCTAATGGACACTTCTCCATGTTCCTCCTTCTTGACCTGTCCTCTGCATTCGACACAGTTGACCACTGCTTCCTATTACAGATCCTTCCTTCCATTCCTTTGTCCTCTCCTGGATCTTATCCTACCTTTCCAACATTTAGTGTCTCCCACTCTAACACTACCTCCTCACCCCATCCCCTCTCTGTTGGGTTCCTTCAAGGCTCTCTCCTGGGACCCCTTTTTTTCATCTATACCCTTGGCCTAGGACAACTCATAAAGTCTCATGGATTCCAGTACCACTTGTACACTGATGACACTCAGATCTACCTCTCTGGCCCAGACATTACCTCTCTGCTGTCCAGAATCCCAGAGTGTCTATCAGCCATATCCTCCTTCTTCTCCTGTTGCTTCCTTAAACTAAATGTATATCACAAAAAAGACAGTATAAAAAACGTCCAAAATTACTCTGCTATAAAAGTATAAGTAAAAAGCAAGTGCAAAAAAGTGTCAATAACAGGGTACTTAGTTAATACGTTTTTGCAAAAAAGGTATGAAAGCCATTCTACCACGTCACGGTAACCCTTTATCAGAACGGACCCTAAAACTAACGTGTTTAAAACTTGATCTAGTGTGAATATACCTCAAAGATACAGGATGCAGCAGGGCCAGATTCATTATGGGCACAAGGTAAAATAGCACTTATGTGTCTGTTATTAGTATTCCTTACACTAAATGTAGACAAAACTGAACTCATCATCTTTCACCCATCTCGCGCACCTCCCTTACCTGATCTATCTATCACAATAAATGAGATCACACTTTGCCCTCTACCTAAGTCTGCTGCCTTGGAGTGATCCTTGACTCTGCCTTATCCTTCAGACCACACATTCAAGCCCTCGCCAAGTCCTGCCGCCTCCAGCTCAAGAATATTTCCAGAATCCGTCCCTTCCTCAACCCTTAATCTACTAAACTACTAGTGCATGCCCTCATCATCTCCTGTCTCGACTACTGCAACCTCCTACTCTGTGGCCTCCCTGCTAACACTCTTGCACATTTCCAATCTGTCCTTAACTCTGCTGCCCGATTAATCCACCTCTCTCCTCGCTGCTCCTCCACTTCTCCCCTCTGCAAATCCCTCCACTGGCTCCCAATTCCCCAGCGTATCCAATTCAAATTACTAACATTGACTTACAAAGCCGTCCACAATCTGTCTCCCCCAAATATCTCTGAACTAAGGTCCCGTTATCATCCAACTCGTAATCTTCAATCCTCCCAAGACCTCCTCCTTTCCTCCACATTTGTACGTTCCTCATCTAACCGCATCCGGTTATTGGGCTGCAGGCACAGAGACCAGAACTGTGGAGTGCGGACCCAGCTCCAGGCACAGAGCCCACAGACAGGATGAGCAGTACACTCTTGCAGCGGTCCCTCCCGCACTGTTACACTGTACCAAATCTCCTTCATTGCTGCCGATTCGGTACAGTGTGTGAGTGCAGTGGGGACAATGGGGTGGGTGGAGACATTAGGGGCTGGGAGTGGCCGGGCATAGTGAGAGTGGGGAGGGGGCAGGCCCGTAACGTCCTGAGGGTGGCTGGTCATACTAGGAATAGGGGAGGGGGCGTGATTGTAGGAGACTGGGAGGAAACGACCAGTTCTTCATTTACATGCACAATCACGCCCCCTGGACATTCCCTGCCAGCCGCAAATATGTGATATCTAGAAAACCCTGCAAAATGTTGACAGCAAATATATTGCAAACTGTCAACATTTTGCAGTCTAGATACACATATGAATTATTGCAAGAGCCCGGACAACCCCTTTAAGGGACAGATTAGGCGTCCTTTTACCTGGAATTTGTGTTTAACCCCTTGGTTCCCCAGAGATTCCGTGACACAGCCTCTACCAGAATGTTGGAAAGAAAAAAATATAGTGGAAACATGGTCAGCTCATAATCTAAAGCATACTACATCATCTGTTAAACATGGTGGAGGCAGTATGATGTCTTGGGCATGCATGGCTGCCAGTGGCACTGGGTCACTAGTGTTTATTGATGATGTGACAAAGGACAGAAGCAGCTGGATGAATTCTGGAATTTTCAGAGACATACTGTGTGCTCAAATCCAGCCAAACTGGTCGGCATTTCATAATAAAGATGGACATTGACCCAAAACATACAGTCAAAGTAACCCAGGAGTTTATTAAAGCAAAGAAGTGGTATATTCTTGAATGGCCAAGTCAGTCCCTGATCTCAGCCCACTAGAGCCACATTTCCCTTGTTAAAGACTAAACTTCAGACAGAAAGGCTACAAACAAACAGCAACTAAAAACCACTGCAGTAAAGGCCTGGTAGAGCATGAAAGAGGAGGAAACGCAGCATCTGGGGATGTCCATGAGTTCAAGACGTCAGGCAATCACTGCCAACAGACGGTTTTCAAGTAAGTATTAGACATTAACATTTTAACTATAATTATTTAATTTGTCCAATTACTGTTTAGCCCCTGAAATGAAGATATTGAGATTAAAAAATGATTTAGTTCCTCACATTTTTATTCAATCATTTTGTTCAATTAACTGAATTAAAGCTGAAAGTCTGAACTTAAACTGCATCTGAATAGTGTTGTTCATAATCCATTGTGGTAATGTACAGAACTAAAATTAGAAAAATGTTGTCTCTGTCCAAATATATATGGACCGAACTGTACTCTTTTAAAGGATTCTGTTAGCAGGTTTTTGCTACTCATCTTAGAGCAGCATACTTCAAGCACAGATACCCTGAATCTAATGATACATCACTTAGTTTACTGGGTGCAGCTTTTATGGTACCTTTACACGCCGCTACAGGATGGTGGAAACAACCGGGTGCTTCATGTGCACGAGCACGCACAAACGGTTGAAAACGGTACCCGCACCACCTTTACACGCTGCAACAAGGTGCGCTACAGTAGGTTACATCTATCTCTGGATACACCGCCGGGTGCCACAAGTTACTTTCTGTAGCTCACCTTACCTCATTTACACGCCACTACAAAGGGTAATTTGGGAGGACCTGGTGCAGCTGGAACAACACATAGGCGTGTCACAATTGTGGATTACGAGAATTTCGTACGCTGATAGGACAAAGCAATAACATCATGATTGGCCAGCCAGCGCAGGAGGCAGACTAATACATGACGCTCGAGCAATTGTGTACTGTGACTGGTCAGCTCCTTAAATATGCCGCCCTATGCAGCGACTACCTATCGTAACGCAGGAGCTTCCACCAATCATCGCTGAAGGAGGGCGGTTTCCCGGAGCCTGTGTCACGCCCCAGGTAGATAGCAAGGTGTCGAAACAACCCTTCTGTTCCTTATTTACACGCCGATACAGGCCGTAACCATCGCCTTGAAATCAACCTGTTTTAGAGCACTGCTCTGAAACAGGTGCCGCAAGTGATGGGTGGCAACAACCGTCTTCACACGCCGCAACCGCGGGTTGATTTGGCAGTGCAAGATACATTTCTCTCATCTACCCGGTTGTTTCCACCATCCTGTAGCGGCATGTAAAGGTACCATTAGATTTAGCAACAGCAGAGCAAGAATACTGACCCCCCCACACACACACCAGGCTCTGCAACAAGAATGTCTATAGATAGTGAGCTGCTAATCACAGCAGGGAATATGTCAATCTACCAGGCAGAAGGCAATGCAGTCCAGCAATGATATTCTTATGGTTCAAAAATAAACATTGCAGGTAAACAGCAGCAAAGAGCTAAATAAGAAAAGCATTGCAGAAATCTTTGTTTTAACCCCTACGTCATGTAGTCTTTAGACAGTGCTATGAATTTTATCTTAACAGCTTTGCCAACAACTGTTGATTCATTTCTTTATTTCTTATAGTTGATTGTTTACATGTGTAATAGCTTTTTTTTACTATAATCTCCATTCATCTTCTATAGAATTTTCAAATACTTGCAGAAAAAAAATTAAAATGAATGAGTAACCGATTAAAGAAACAAATTCCTTCTGAAATGAGGTGTATAATCACTAGATGTCACTATTGTCCTAAATTCTATTTGTAATGTACTAATAGGAGGTTTTTTCATTAAAACTCTTAACCTGTTTATGTTCTAAAAATACATAAATAATATTGTATATCATTTTATTATGCAGTGTAGGTGCTTTAAAAGGATCCTTTCATCTGCAACTACGGTATGTAATTTATCATCAGATAAAGTGATAATCTGTTGGTGAATTGTGTTTAAATCATGTTAGGCTGCTGATTTACTGAAAGAAAAAAGAGAGTCGTATTTTCCAATACAGATCGCAAAATTAATGCACTTGCAGGATGTTTGTAATGACCTGTCATGTTAAATATGGCCGCTGCACTTTATATATATGGGGATGGGGGAGTGCTTTAAACTGTATATATGGGGAGTGTGTGGCACCCCAGGGGTTAATGTGCCACAGTAACACCACAAAGGGTTAACTCCCCACACAACCCACAACACTACACTAGCGCCTCTAGGCCAGAAGGGGGAGCTAAAGCTGCTTAGGGAATTTTTTATTTACTTTTACTCTTTTTGCGTTTTGACCCTGATTCTGGGCACGTATCATGAGAGATGAATAGGTTATCAGAGATGACCATGTGTTGCATTATATTTTTCAAAGATGGGATGTACCGCCCATCAGTGATGATGACTTGCTTGTCATCAATGACGTTCTACTTGATGATACATCCGGTATATGTGATATATAAGATGAGATTGTATGACACATGTAATGTGCTGATGACGGTGCCTGGAATAGCACCGAAACGAGTAGGTGGACAATAAAGAAGGGGGGTCTTTTACTCAAGACTTTGGACTGATTATTTCAAGCAGCGCGGACTGTCTATACACCATCCCTGGATCTGGTGGTGTAAAGGGGCTGCCTTAGGCCTCTCTACAGCCTGCTACCCACTTCCAGGCCTAGCCAGGGTCTGAGGGAAGGAGTAAGAGAAACAGGAGGGTGCATTATAATGTATGGAGAACTATGGGGGTGCATTATATTATATGGATGACTATGGGGTGCATTATAATATATGGAGGGCTATGGGGGTGCATTATACTATATATAGGACTATGAGGTGCATTATAATATACAGAGGGCTATGAGGGGTGAATTCTAATATATGGCAAACTAGTGAGGTGCATTATCATATATGGAGGGCTATGGGGGGTGCATTATAATATATGGAGGACTACGGGTGCATTATAATATATGGAGGGCTATGAGGGTGCCTTATAATATATGGAAGTCTATTGGAGTGAATTACAATATATGAAGGTCTATGGGGGTGCATTATAATATATGGAGGTGCATTACACCATGTGGAGAACTTTGGGGGTGCAATATACTATATGGAGGTCTATGAGAATGCATTATAATATATGGAGGACAGTGGATGATGCATTTTAATATAGGGAGCAAATTATACTATATGGAACCCATTATAGTATTTGGAGGGCTCTGTGGGGTGCATGATAATACTTGGAGGGCTATCAGGAAATCTTTATACTGTTTGGAGGGCTATTGGAGGGCTGGGTTCGGTGTCTTTATACCATGT
This sequence comes from Allobates femoralis, assembly GCA_033576535.1. Classification (NCBI taxonomy): domain Eukaryota; kingdom Metazoa; phylum Chordata; class Amphibia; order Anura; family Aromobatidae; genus Allobates; species Allobates femoralis. The sequence goes on along the minus strand of JARQOC010002465.1, from coordinate 3,586 downwards.
GCATGAGATGTAGGGGCCATTATACTGTATGGAGGGCTGTGTGGAGGTCACACTTGGGGATGATACTGTGCTGGAGTAGTTGAGGGGGTTACAGTAGGGTCATCATACTGTGCATGCGGAGGAATTCACTGTAGGAGTATCATAAAGTGTTTGTGGAGGGTACTGTGAAGAATTCATTTTGGGGGAATCATACTGTTTGTGGGGCACTTTTGTTGGCATCATACTTTATGGGGGCAATGAACATGGAGCAATGAAAGAAGAATCCAGGGGCTTCAATAGGAGGGCAATTACTTTGTAAGGGCTGCAAAGTTCTGGGATATGTTCTTATGTCACTCAGCCAAGTATTCCTTTTTTATGGTGAGGTCCAATTAAAACTTCTGCTATGGAGCCCCATGATTTGTATGTACGCCCTGTTGCAGGCTGCTTTGTCCCTTTCATAAACGTCTCTGCTGCAGGACTGATTGGCCATAACGTACACACCACGCCCAATGCCTCCCTTCGGTACATACAAGCATTCCAGTCATGTTTCTCTTGAGCGGAAGTTAGTCGGTGGTTCCCGTCCCCATTCCTGCTCCTACATCAGTTGCTAAACCCAATTGTAATGTACCTGCTATTAGCTCCGGACAACCCCATGTGCGACGCTTGTGATTGGCTAACCATGTTGGGAGAATGCGTGGTCTGTTGGGGAAGATGCACCATTTTGCCAGCTTAGTGCAGTGGCTGTTTGTTATTGTTCAGACTGCAGGTTTGTGCATGTGGTGTGTGGAAGGTGCTGCATGGTCTGATTAGTTATAGCAGGACATCTGTGATTTTTTTTCCTGAAGAAGGGGGCTTGCACCTCCGAAACGCACTGAAAATAAAAAATCACCATCAAATTTTCGGAGTCTTTGGAAGAGAATTATTTTCCCCAGATGGGAGCACGGTTCGGATACCCTTTTCATCTCTTTTCTTTTTTGCTGTTCATCTTGGTTTTGGGAGAACTGCTGCAGAGTGTCATCAAGATTAATTTCCACATATGTGTTTGGTGTGGTTGTGACCCTCATAACCTGAAAAAGGTGAGCAAATCCTGTTTTTTGTTCTCCACCTGTTCACACAGGTCTACCCTATTTGCGCTTTCTCCTTTCCAGAGACTGAATTTGAGATAATAGGCTGGCAATCAGTGCCTGCCTCATGTGCTAAAAGGAAGCAGGACTGTGTCTGCCTACAAGACCACAGCTCTGCCAGGCATTATTGTGTGTCTGTATGCTTGTGCCAAGCCTGTCATTGCCATTAATGATCTTTGTTCTGGATTCCTTTGTGTGGTTCTTGTATGTGCGTGTGACGGTGCTGACATTCTTGTGTTTGGGGGGGGCACAATTTTGAAGTTTGCCTCGGGCAGCAGAGAGGTTAGGTTCACCCCAGGTCTTATGTCTCCGTTTGCATTGGTAATATTGTGCAGCTACCCCCTTCATGAATAATATGTGTCTGAGTGGTTGTTTCATCAGTGTTTTGCAACTTTGCACCTCTGAATTTATCAGGGGCTGCAGCATCCTGTAATTCAGGAGCAGACATTAGTTCAACCTGGACGGCCACGCAGGGGCCCAGGAGATAAGGGGGCCCATATCCACCCCCAAAATAGATGAAATTGTGCTTTATGATTACCTTTTGAGCTTTCTGTCTATGTACATCAATGCTGCAAGTATATTAGTTTTGTAATGTGTTGGTAGAGATAGGCAAACCTGCAGATGCTCAGGTTTTCCTGTTCTAGGTGGACTTAAAAAAAAAATATCTGGTTTGGGACCAGACTTGACGTGATCTTGAGCCCTGACCCCAAACCCAATATAAGTCTATGGTCATCCAAATGTAAGTGATATAAAATTGTGGTAGTAAGGGATAGGGCACTGTAAAAGGAAGATGGGGATTCAAGTTTCTCATAGTAATGCTTTCAATAGAAAAACAGGTAAGGACCTGTTAAAGCAGAAAGCTGCACAAAACGGCATCACCCTCCTGTTTTGTTTTAAAAACTTGCTTGAATTAATAAAGGATGGTTTTACTTTTAGAGTGAGTGCCATCTTCTCATTTTTCTTTTTTTTTTCTTTTTTTATTGAAAGCATTACTATGAAAGACTTTGCTGGAATGTAGATGAGCACCACTGGTGATCAACACTGTTAGGGCCCCTTTACACACGGCTACATTTCTTGGGTGGCTACAGGTAACTTACTGGTTGCAGTGAAATCATGGAGACAAGGTTCTATCTTGTTGCTGTGTACAAATGGAATAATCTCTCCATGATTTCACTGCAACCAGTAAGTTACCTGTAGCCACCCTAGAAATGTAGCCGTGTGTAAAGGGCCCTTAGGGTACCGTCACACACAGAGATATATTGCATGCAACTCACTGGTTGTAGTGAAATCATGGACACATTGTTCTATTTTGTGGCCGTGTACAAATGTAACAATGTGTCCATGATTTCACTGCAACCAGTGAGTTGCATGCAATATATCACTGTGTGTGACGGTACCCTTTGGGTACCGTCACACACGGCAATTTTGCTAGGAATTTCACTGTCAATTTGCTGGTTGCAGTGAAATCATGGACACCTTGTTCCATTTTTGTTGCTGTGTACAAATGTAACAATGTGTCCATGATTTCACTGCAACCAGCAAATTGCCAGTGAAATTGCCTAGCAATATTGCATGTGAAGGTACCCTTACTGGTCCGGTCAATTCACAAGTGGAGCCAGGTATACTAAATTGTCAGTGGCGCCATACTCTACCTGGATGCTGTTTTAGTATGGATTAAAGTTTCCACTTGGCTGTCACACTGTTTCTGGGTCCGCTCAGCATCTGTGATTGGCTCACAGACTGAACCCCCATGCTCTGTGATTGGTTGCCCACAAAATAGCAGGCTGTGTCCTGGAAATGGAGCGCAAAAATAAATAATTGAAAAAGCCAAAGTGGGAGCTCCCATATTTTGATAATTAGCACAGATAAAGCAGCCCGCAACTGGCCCCAATTGGCGAATCCATTCGATGTGCCAATCCTAGTGCTTTGCCTAGCTTATCCTAATTGCCATGGTGTTGTGGTAATTGGGGTAATATACGGGGTTAATGACAGCTTTGATTTGTCAAAAAATCACAGCTGCCATGAAGCCCTAGATTACTAATGGAGAGGTGTCTATCTGATCCCTCATTACTAATCCTGTAAGTAAAAGGAAATAAAAACAAAGACAGAGAAAAATCCTTTATTTAAAAAACAATGTTCCCTCTTTATCCAATGTTTTAAACCACAAAACACTCCTGCATGTCTGACATAATCCACACCATGATGTCCCATGACGATCCCAGCTCCCCTACATTTTGAGGTCACAGGGCATGGTCGCATTAGAAAACATGACTGCTCACTGCAGCCTGCGGAGCACACTGACAAAGCCACAGCTATAACAGTGGTGATGTTAATGAGTTCACTTGCTGTCACTGTTGGGGTCTCCCATGGAACCCCAGTAGTGTCCTCAGATGGGGTCATTGAACTGAAGGCCAGATTACCGGATTAAGTTATGTGCACACAATGAGTATTTGGTTGCAGAAATTTCTGCACCAAATCTATAT
>JARQOC010002464.1:0-25147 GCA_033576535.1 Allobates femoralis | reverse complement strand
AACCTCATATTTAGTTTTATTGATACATGTGTGACCTTGACAAGAGATAAAGTAAGTTTATGGTGAGGAATTGCTTAAATATCCCAATGCACTTGAGAAGATATTTTCCTGTTTATTGCAATTATTTGTGAGCGAGTCCTGGACAGTTCGCTGAGTATATAAACCAGAGATCCACACATCATGTTAAATAATTATGAGTGTGTCTGTAGGTTATCGACCTTGAAATATATATCTGAAGCAAGATGACTTGAACACTGCTCATACTATTTTATACATGCTGGTATTATCTTGAATGTAATAGGTATTGAGACGGATAGAGAAAAGCTTGCATCATGTTAATCACAAATATTCTGAATAAATATTCAATGGTACAGAACAATAGATACCAATACATTAACCCGTTCATTGTCAAGATGTATGGAATTTGTCGTGGCCTTATATGTTTTTTGCAACTACAAAGTAAGGCATTATTTTTAGTATTATTTTTAAAATCTATTTCAGCATTTCAACTATAATATGATTCTTTATGCAGTACAGCTGTAATACTACATATGATAAAGCACTAATTGAAATTGCATCAGACACCATCTTGAGTAAGGGCAAGGAAACACAGAAGGTTAAATGGAAAAGCCGAAATCCTGACATAATGAAAGAGAAGTACCATGGATAGTCATAACAGTAGCTTAAATTAAGTAACCTTTGACACATTCAGAGCAGGAATAAATGTGTTGCATGGATTTATGTCTTTTTACATCAATTGAGGAAACTTCAAATCTTGGACCACTAATCAAAGGACAACAAGTTATCACATATCTTACGTCTTACCTCTAGTATTTGCAAGTTATACCTGTAATGTCCTTATATTGGACTTGTACCTATTACAGTCATTAGGTCTGTTTATACATCTGTGTATTTCTGTAGACCAGATGATCCACATCAAAATACAGAGACATGTTTGTTTTGGATATGAATTTTGGTTGAAACTCTCCAATACAAGTGAATGAGGCTGTTACAAAATTAAACTCCACTCAGATGCCATCCTTATGGCATCCATGTTCTGTCCGATTTTCATGTTTGTTTATAAGAAGAAGCTTGAGAATACTTTTCGTACTTTAAAACAAAAAAATGCTAAAATTGAACAGTCCGTTTTTGGCGACCAACAAAAATCACTACCGGTTTACAGAGTGGGCTTACTACTAAAACTACTAAAACTAGATTTTAGTTATTCCCTCTTCTGGCCCTCCTCAGGTCCAATTCTCATCAAATTTTACCAATCAATCCCAATTTCTAATACTTTTTTCTAAGCAATTGAAGTATCCTTAACTGTTGTTTTTCTCTGTATTTCCTAAAATTATGTATTTGTTACATTTTTAGACCTTTATTTGTCATATCTTCATATTATATGCAAATGTCTCTACCTAGATGAAGAGGATGGAAATGTGTGTACCTTTAATTAAATGTGCTTATAATAAGCCTGCTTAATTAAAGATTGAGCACTTGCTAAAAACAGCTTTTCCGTTGTAAGAGCTGATAGCAATGAAGATTGATATGTGATTCGTTAACAGTAAGTTTCCAGTTCCCTACAATTTGATTACGAGTTCAGCAATAGCAGCAAAAAAATCCAAGACTGATCCAAAAGTGGCCTGAAAATGGTTTGATGATAAACTCGGCTCTTTGAGTATTTTAGAAAATGAGAGTTTGCCTGTGTCTTGAGGTTTGATATTATGAATGTCTACTCTGCCCATGTAAACCTTTTCTAAAATCTAAAATAAGGTTCCTGGACAACTGGGAAAAGGAAGAATTCTAGAGACTAGTCCCAGCAATGAGATGAGCTGATCTCATAAAATTTGAGTTTGCAAAATCAAGCAGATTTTCCTAATTAAATTTGATTTTCAGCAAAATTATACTCTGTGAATTGAATGCTTAGGGTCACACTAGGTTTAGGACCTACATTTCCAGACAGCACTAATACCGGACACCGTTAATGGTAAACACTGAAACGTGGGTCCATAGAAACCCGTTATGTACCTTAGTAGCAGTCACACACAGAGTTGCAGGAGGTGCGCTTTAGCTGAACGCACAGGAAATGCCTGCAGCATTTTCCTGTGCTCTGAGGAAAATCGGCCGTCCTGGAGCTCTATGTGCAGCTGTAACTAAGGTACATAATGGGTTTCTATGGGGCCCCGTTTCCAGGCAGTGCTTGCCATTAATGCTGTGCGGTATTTGCGCTGCCTGGAAAACGTGGGGCCAAAACCAAGTCTGACCCCAGCCTATGTCCCTTATGTCCTGGACTCTCTTTATGTTCCTGGACATAATAAATGTAAGTTGTGAAAGCAAAAAATACGTTAAAGTCATCTCACCACACCTGTCTGGCCCCTCGATCCTCACTTCCTGTTATAGGGTCCTCAGAACCTCCTTTTCTTTCTGTGTCAAGAGTAGCATCTCCTGGATTCTTCACTCAAGGTTAGGACTTCCAGGTTTGACTAATTTGTGGCGGTCACTGCTAATCGCCTGTCATGACATCATGGGCGTGTCACACACCATGACTTTTATGGCCAGGCCATGGTCAAGATTCCAGCTACAAATGAACACGTTGGAGCTACAATGGTAGATAGAGTAAGCTCTGATGACCGGACATTGCTTCCACCATCCATTCCTCCAAGTTTCGCTGTTGCATTTTGCCTGCTCATTCTAGGTTTGCACTTCCGGCCACAATCAAGGCTCAGAGGTCATTGCACTATTTTAAAATCATGATGTGTGAAGTTTAGTGACCTCTGAGACCTCATATTGGTCATATGTCCCAGCCTATAGTTAATATGTCAGGAAATGTTGCAGGTTGGGTAAAGAAGAAGCAGCTCTGTGGGCAATATGGCGGACAGAGAGAAGTAGATCGCCAGACAGGTGAGAAGTGCATACATTTTTCTTTTCTTAAACTTTTGACTACTGTCTACCACTCAGAAAAATGGTGGTCAGCCATCGGCCATTGTGCTGAAACCCAGCAAAGCAATTTCCAATCTGTGTTCTCAAGAATGCAAATTTTTTGTATATTTTTTGCACCGCACACTCATAGAACTACTGTATATTAGATCTGAACCCTGTAGAGCAGCCACTATCCTACGCAAATTGCGTAAGCACCACAGACAGCTCCTCATTGAGGATGCTGTACTGTAAAATGCTTACGCAAATTGCGTATTCTACTGATGCTGATGCAGGAGCCTACCGACGGGTTTTAATAGAAGGAATAGAAGAAAGCTGACAATAGCGGCTCAAGGATTAACAGTTAAGTTAACCCCTGACATGCTGTCCTGTGTGGACAGTATGTCTCTAGGGGGGTGTACACCCCCTAGAGACATGTTGCCCACATGGATTCATATTATTTAACCCTTGTTCATCCGTGCAGCAGCAGGGATGAACAAAGCAGGCGGTAACCGGATTGCTCCGGATTACACATCCTGAGCAGCCCGGTTACTGCATTGCGGTTTGCCAGACACATTTTGTGTCAAAATTATGTGTGATGGCAATTGCGGTTCCCGCATCCAAATCCGGATGCAGGAACCGCAATTACCTTAACAAGTGTGACCCTAGCCTAAGAGATTAGATCCTGGCTGGAGTTATAAACACAACTTTGTTGTAGCTTTTTTTATGAATGAAATAGAACCAGTTACACACAAAATAATTATTTACCTGCACATATAGTGGTAATCTGCAGGTAAACAGCATTTCAGTCATATTGGGCTGGTAATAGAACTGACTGGCGACACGTATACATGAAAGGTGTTAACTAGAAAAAACATTATATTTGAGGAGATCTGCTGCATACTGACACTAAATGAAAGTGAACTAGTATACTGGCTAATGAATGCAATGGCAACAGTATGTGTAAAGCTAATGCAAGTGTGAATGGGGCAAACAGACATAGCAGAAACTGCTTAAGATTACAAAGAAAAAAAAATAGAGAACTTAGCTGATGCACTGGCCAAAGCATGTGAGCCCTATAACCATCGTCAAGGTGCTCTTATTTTATCAAGTCCTAACCTAATGCCTCTGCTTGCAGTGTGAATTGCATGTATGGGTGTTATATGCCACTAGGTGCAATTAAAACCTGCTTGTAAGGCTAGGGTCTCACTAGCATCAGCCCTCATCCTCATGAATCCATCACAAACTTAGAAATTTCAGGCTGAGCTCATAGCGTTACCAGCATGTAGCGCTATTCACCGCCTGTGTATAGTATCCCTATGGCAACCTGAATGATCGCATAGCTGCTGGCTCCACTTACAAGTAGAAATGAGTGGTGTTCGATTCGAAATGTTCACCAATTTCAAATTCGACCTGTTTTGGGCGGTGTTCGAGTCATTTGACGAACGCGAACAATTTGCTTCAAATTCGGCAGTTCGAGGTTATGTTCAATAATGGTTCGTTCACAAAAGTAACTGGATTTTCACAGTAATACTGTTATTCAATGTTGATATACAGTTTCAGTGTATAGTGTGTGTGGGGGGGCGGGGGATAGATCTGTGCTGAAATAATGCCGATCTCCATTTTTTTTTCTTTCCCGCATTTTCGGTGGGGCGGTGCAGTCGGTCAGCCTATCAGCACTAGAGATGAGTCACCACCCTAGTGTTCGAATTCGATTCGATTCATCGAATTGGGGGTGTGTTCATCGAATGTTTGTCGAACACCGTCAAACTCCATTGCAAACAATGGCAGCAAACACAAACACATAGAAAACACATTCTAAGGTGTCCAAAAGTTGACAAATTACTCAGAAGATATAACAAACACATGGAAAAGTGACAAGTACATATAAAAATGTGAGAAAAAGAGATGGACGAGTAAAAGGAGGAGGAGACAATAGATATAGGCATGTAATGCCCTTCTAAAATCCGTTTTTACTCCATTATTTGTAAGGCATCATGTACATGAGTATTTGGTGAGTTTTACTTCAGTATTTCTAAGGCCTCGTGCATACGATGAGTATTTCGTGAGATTTTTCCCTCAGTATCAGTAAGGCCTTATGCAGACGATGAGTATTTGGTGAGTTTTACTTCAGTATCTGTAAGGCCACGTGCAGGCGATGATTATTTGGTGAGTTTTACTTCAGTATCTGTAAGGCCACGTGCAGACGAGGAGTACTTGGTGAGTTTTACTTCAGTATCTGTAAGGCCACGTGCAGACGATGAGTATTTGGTGAGTTTTACTTCAGTTTGGGACCATATATCAGTGTGAATGGTAGTATTGTATTAATCTGAACATGTGTATGAGAGTTGATAGGAGTTTTTTATTCCTCAGTATCTGTAATGGCTACTTTACACGTGGCTACATTTCTAGCTTATCCACAGGTAACTTACTGGCTGCAGTGAAATCATGGAGACATTATTCCATTTGTACACAGCAACAAGATAGAACTATGTCTCCATGATTTCACTGCAGCCAGTAAGTTACCTGTGGATAAGCTAGAAATGTAGCCGCGTGTAAAGTGGCCATAAGGCCACGTGCAGACGATGAGCATTTGGTGATGTTTTTCCTCAGTATCTGTAAGGCCACGTGCAGATGATGAGTATTTGTTGAGTTTTACTTCAGTATCTGTAAGGCCACGTGCAGACGAGGAGTACTTGGTGAGTTTTACTTCAGTATCTGTAAGGCCACGTGCAGACGATGAGTATTTGGTGAGTTTTACTTCAGTATCTGTAAGGCCACGTGCAGACGATGAGTATTTGGTGAGTTTTACTTCAGTATCTGTAAGGCCACGTGCAGACGATGAGTATTTGGTGAGTTTTACTTCAGTATCTGTAAGGCCACGTGCAGACGATGAGTATTTGGTGAGTTTTACTTCAGTATCTGTAAGGCCACGTGCAGACGATGAGCATTTGGTGATGTTTTTCCTCAGTATCTGTAAGGCCACGTGCAGATGATGAGTATTTGTTGAGTTTTACTTCAGTATCTGTAAGGCCACGTGCAGACGAGGAGTACTTGGTGAGTTTTACTTCAGTATCTGTAAGGCCACGTGCAGACGATGAGTATTTGGTGAGTTTTACTTCAGTATCTGTAAGGCCACGTGCAGACGATGAGTATTTGGTGAGTTTTACTTCAGTATCTGTAAGGCCACGTGCAGACGATGAGTATTTGGTGAGTTTTACTTCAGTATCTGTAAGGCCACGTGCAGACGATGAGTATTTGGTGAGTTTTACTTCAGTATCTGTAAGGCCTCGTGCAGACGATGAGTATTTGGTGAGGTTTTTCCTCAGTATCTACATCAATAACAAACTAGCTAGGACTGAGCAAGTCACTATACTGTGTTACCTCTTTGTATGAAAGATTGTCACCATATATAAGTTGGTATATTTCACAGATATGATGATATTGGTTTTACATCTAGATGTGTAGATAATCATGTGACCTCTGCTGTATAATTTTGAACAGTTTTACTAACCCTGTTAAACCGTAGTTGTAATGCACTGTTGCACCTTATATTGCACTTTAATAAAGCTGAATCTTTATTAATATTCACGAGTTGTGTCGCAAAAGTTTGTTGTTGATGTAGTTGTGGGTATAGCGACCACCGAATATTGTTAGTCCGAATACACGTTTGGGACCATATATCAGTGTGAATGGTAGTATTGTATTAATCTGAACATGTGTATGAGAGTTGATAGGAGTTTTTTATTCCTCAGTATCTGTAATGGCTACTTTACACGTGGCTACATTTCTAGCTTATCCACAGGTAACTTACTGGCTGCAGTGAAATCATGGAGACATTATTCCATTTGTACACAGCAACAAGATAGAACTATGTCTCCATGATTTCACTGCAGCCAGTAAGTTACCTGTGGATAAGCTAGAAATGTAGCCGCGTGTAAAGTGGCCATAAGGCCACGTGCAGACGATGAGCATTTGGTGATGTTTTTCCTCAGTATCTGTAAGGCCACGTGCAGATGATGAGTATTTGTTGAGTTTTACTTCAGTATCTGTAAGGCCTCGTGCAGACGATGAGCATTGTGTCACATTTAGGGGACTACAAGGAGAGTCTGCATTTTTTCCAAAAATTTGGGCACAGACACCACTTAAGTGGCATCAATTGCCCCACAGTTGCAAACTTTAAATTGTTACTTTTAGTCAAAAATCCTCAAGGCTTTATTCTCTCAAGGATGACACAGGTGTAGAAAAGTCCTTGCGGATCCATGCCTTGTTCATCTTTATGAACGTTAGTCTGTCCACATTCTGTGAGGACAGACGCGTGCGCTTTTCTGTCAGCACACCCCCAGCAGCGCTGAAGACACATTCCGAGAGAACGCTGGCTGCGGGGCACGACAAGATCTCCAAGGAGTAAGTGGCGAGCTCAGGACATTTTTCCAGATTGGAAGCCCAAAATGAGCAAGGCTCCAGTTCCCCAGTCATGGCATCGATGTTAAGTTGGAGATACTTGTGTAACATCCGCTCCAGGCATTGACTATGCGTCAGACTTCTTGTGTCTTCAAGCCTTGCAAATGATGGTCTAAAAAAATTGCGAAATGAGGCCACAAAATTGCTGTTACCACCACCAGATACAGTGTTACTGGTACGGTGTGAGTGATGATGACTCGACCGTCCCACGTTTGACAAGTTAGAACTGTGAGATTCACTCTGTGTACCACTGGTGTTTTGTGGAAAAGACGATCTGAGATTATGTATCAGCTCCTGCATGTGTGTGTCCCTTTGTATGGCAGGAATTATTTCGGCAAATTTGGTCTTCTACCGGGGTTCTTAGAGTGTGGCAACTCAGTAGTCTGCATTACTTCTAATTCGGACAATCCGAGGGTCATGTTGCAGGTAGTTCAGCAAGAAGGCGCTCATGTGTCTTGCACATCCAGGAGGACCAAGTCTTTGTTGTGTTGGTGGTGGGGAGGTCAGAATCATGCTTCCTTCCTCTGCCCTCTCCCCCCAACCTCACACAACAGAAATGTCATCAAGGTCTCCCTCATCTGCTGATTCTTCCATGCCCATCGCCAGTTCGTCCTCCATTTATACCTGGGCTCCTGAATCTTCCTCAAGAGTTTGGTTGCTACCATGCACCCTTGTTTATCCTTCTCAACCACCCTTCCATGCCTGCCGTCTTGGTGCTGCCGACCGTGAGGACCTTAGAGATGTTGTCATCCCTTCCGCATAGGACTCCTTCTGTACTTCCTCCACCTCCTCTTGTCCCACCACCTGACTCCGAATATTGTTTAAAGTGTGCTCCAGCATGTAGATGACCGGAATAGTAATGCTGATAATGGCATGGTCAGCACTAAACATCTTCGTCGCCATCTCAAAGCTGTGCAGAAGGGTGCATAGGCCCTTGATCTGAGACCACTCCTGCAGCGTGAACTGCCCCACCTCTGGATCTCATTGGCCCAGGCTATACGTCATAACGTATTGCACCAGGGCTCGGCGGAGCTGCCACAGTCGCTGCAACATGTGCAGAGTAGAATTCCAGCGTGTCGGTACATCGCATTTCAGCTGGTGAACGGGCAAGCTTCTGGAGCGAAGCAAGTCATTGAGCTGCGGGATGCAAACACCGGAAGCGAGCACACAGCGACTGTGCCCTCTGCAGAAGCCCATCTATGCCAGGATAGTTTCTCAAAAATTGCTGGACAACCAAATTCAACACGTGAGCCATACAAGGCACGTGTGTGATATTGCCCCAGCAAAGGGCCGCACCCATGTTTGCAACATTGACGCACACGACCTTCACTGGCTGCAGGTTGACAGCAATTGCTGAAGCTTGGTCGCCAGAGCTGACCACAACTCCTCAGCTGTGTGACTCACATTTCCCAGTCATTTCAAGGTAAAGACCACCTGATGGCGTTGAGCCCTGCTGCCAGCATAGTAAGGAGGTGTGCAGGATTCCTTTTGTGCAGTTACAACACGGGTGGCATTACCCGACAGGCTTTGGGCGGAGGTGGAGGACCAAAATAAGGTTGAGGAGGCAGAAGCAGTGGAGGAACTTCTACATACAGAGGATGGACGCACAACTCGTGGGGACGGCAAGACTTGGACAGCAGACCCTTCTCCAGCTCTCACCACAGTTAACCAGTGCCCAGTCAGCAAAATGTAACGCCCCTGTCCATGCTTACTGGTGCAAGTGTCTGTGGTGAAATGCACCCTGTCACACACAGAGTTTCTCAAGGAAGCGGTGATGTTGTCAGCGACCTGCTGGTGTAGCGCAAGCACACCTTTCTTGGAGAAGTAGTGGCGACTGGGCATCTGGTACTGGGGCACTGTGACGGACATAAGGTCTCTAAAATCCTCTGTGTCCACCAGGCAGAAAGGCAGCATTTCTGTAGCCAACAGCTTGCAGATGGTGAAATTCAAGCGCTTAGCTTTCTCAGGGCCTCAGGGCTAGGAGGAAATGGTCTTTTACTTGTCCACATCTGAGGGACGGAGGACTTGCTGCTGTGCTGAGACGGGGTTGAGTAGGGTATCTCCGGCAAACTGCTGGTCTGTGAGGGAGGTGCAGGCAAATATGTAATGTTACCTTCATCCAAAGGTGGTGCTCCCAACGTCTGAGAGAGCTCAACACCAGCAGCATTGTCCACTTGAAAACCAAGTGACGACCTGCCAATCACATTGCCTGTTGCGGGTAAAGAGGTGGAAGGTCTGCGTCCAAAAGCATGTGTGACAGCTGTCCCCACAGTCACAGATGATGAAGAGCACACGGATGCATTTGATGGGGCAGGCGGTGGTAGGCCTGCCCCGCTAGCCTGCATTCTAGCACAGTGAGCTTCCCACTGTGACTTGTGCTTCATGTCCATATGAGAGTTCATACATGAAGTACTCAAGCTAGTGAGTTTTTGGCCTCTACTAAGAGATTGGTGACAAACCTTATAGATGACATGAGTTGGGAGATCCTTAGCGATGTCAAAAAAAGCCCAGGCTAGGCAAGGCTTTGAGCCCATGCGAGCTGCAGAGCCACCACGACTTCTGCTCAGAGACAGAGTTGTGGCTGCGGATGCAGTTGTTGACATACTTCCAGTACTCCGTCTATGTCCGGGAAGGCGCAAACTAACCTCGTTGTCAGTAGCATCCTCCTCCACCTCCTCTGCTGACCTCATTGACTGGCTGACTGTGGGTTGAATGTAAGTGGGATCTCCAACCTCATCATCATCCTCTGTGTTCTCTCACCCCTCATCCTCAGAGACAACCTCTTCCTACCTTGACCGAAAACTTAATTTGTCAATCCAATCCGGTATCTGAGTCTCATCAGCATCATCCTTTTGGTGTCCACCAACAGTATGTACTGTTAGGGAATGAGGGTCTACATTAAGGTCAGAACCTTCTTCATTTGGGTCTGGATCTGACTCACAATGCTTCTGGGCATCAGGGCAGATCATTAACTCGTCTGGACTCAATGTAGCTTTTGGGCAGATCTCTGATTCCCAGGCTATTGTGTGACTGAACAGCTCTGCAGACTCAACAATGTCTGTTACCCCAGACTCAATAGGGTGGCTGGACACTTGGGAGCTGGGAGGAATCAAGTGCGATTGGGCTGACACCTCAGATGGCTGGAGGGTTTGTGATGTAGGAGTTGAGGTGGAGGAAAGGCCACTTGATTGAGCACTTGTGATCCATTCAAGCACCTGCTGTTTCCGTGTCTCATTTAAAAGTGGTATCGATGGTCGTGTCCGTATGAAGGGGATCATATCCGAATGGACACGTAAAGAAGTAGACGTCTTACTTTGGCTGGAAGATTGTCTTTCTTCAGCAGATGTTAATGTAGCTTTAGCATCTATTCCACGGACACAAACCTTTTTACCCTTTCCAACACGCCTACTCCCCTTTCCACCAGCAGCAGGCCTTTTGCCACTCATTTTGTATGTGACAAAATTGGCAACTGTACAGTTGTTGGACAAGAAAAAGTTGGATGTAAATCGAGCAGGGGTGACTGAACCAACACTGCTACTCGGCCCAAAGTGAGACCTTGGCTAGGTGCAGTTAAAAATTACTAGGAACTACACAGGCGGTGTAGCTTCTTTCAAAAGTGGGCTATACCACTGTGTAAGTGACACTGCTACTAGCCCGTACAAATTGCCTGGACTAGCTGCAGCAAAAAAATGCCTACTTAAGACAGGTGGTGTAGCTTTCTTCACAGCAGTGCTACACTACCTACCCTAAAGGATTCCCTGAGCTAGATGTGGCCAGGTGCTGTGAAAAACACTTGCACTGCACTGGCACACACCTGCCTGGCAAAAACTGCTATGAACTGCTGTAACCTAGTCCTCAAAGGGGCTGAGATTACAACTAGTCCCTACTTCTATGAAGTAGCACTGAAAAGGGCTGATATTAAAACTAGTCCCTACTCCATACTCCCTACTCCTATGAAGTAGCCCTCAAAAGGGCTGATATTCCAACAATTCACACCCTCCTTCCCCATCCCGTCCCTGCTCCCTAAACCTATCTATGTAACTTTATATTCGCTCACTAGCTGAATAAGAAGAGAATTGACACACTATACACAGAAATTGGATATTCACATTCATTAACAGGGTTAGGGTTAAGCTTTTGGTGATCGAAGCATTATCGAATATAACCTAGAACTGCCGAATTTAAAGCAAATTGTTCGAATTCAGGGAATGACTCAAACACCGCCCAAAACAGCTTGAATCTTTAATCTGAAACCACTCATCTCTAATCTGCACACTCACACAGCAAAGTGCATTTTTTGTACACAAACAAGGGCATGTGTCATTGGCTGTATATGTCACATGTCCTTGCCCTATCAGACCCGGCCACTTTCCCCATCGCCACCATTTCTTCACTGCTGCAGCTCTGTGTCAGACGGCACCTCTGCTGCTCTCGGCGCTATACAGTATTACAGTGTCAGCCAGCCAGATAGCGAGCAAATTTCAAGTTAGATAGAGAGATAGGTTTAGGGAGTAGTGACTAGTTTTAATATCAGCCCTTTTGAGGGCTAGTTCAGAGAAGTAGGGACTAGTTGTAATATCAGCCCTTTTGAGGGCTGCTGGGCTAGTTCATAGAAGTAGGGAAAAGTTGTTATATCAGTCTTTTTGAGGGCTAGGTTACAGCAGTTCATAGCACATTTTGCCAGGCAGGTGTGTGCCATTGCTGTGCAAGTGTTTTTCGCAGCATCTTGCCAAATCTAGCTCAGTTAATACTTTAGGGCTAGTAGTGTAGCACTGCCGTGAAGAAAGCTACGCCACCTGTCTTTTGTAGCCAATGTTTTACTGCATCTAGCCCAGGCAATCCTTTTGGGCTAGTAGCAGTGTCTGGTAGTCAGCGGTGTAGCCTGTTGTGAAGTCATTAAGGAGGAATTCTGGTTGTGAGCCTCCTCCGGTGGTTGTTGCTTGTAATGCAGCTGGCTGTTTGTTGGAGAGTTCTACAGCTGATCTTGATGATTGGCAGTCAGGGTCAGATTGGAGCATATAGTGGTTTGAAGCTGATCAGTCCTTGCCAGTTTTAAGGTTGCGTGCACATGGTCCGGAGGAGCAGCGTGTTGGACGCAGCTCCTTCGGACCTGAGGGAAGCCGTGGGTGCCTGCAGGGAGACCTCAGCCGCCCTGTACTCACCGTGTGCGGTGGGTGCAGGGCGGCTTCTCCCTGCAGTCACCCGATGGGAGCCGCTTCCGACCCCGCAGCATGAAATGAACATGCTGCGGAGCAGCGGACTCCCTGCAACCCGCACCGCAGCTCCAAAGACGCTACGGGTGGGTTACGCATAGTGAGGATAAGATTTCTTGAAATCCCATCCACTATACTAGTACTGTACTACGCAGCATTTTGGACGCAGCGCAAAGATGCGGCGTCCAAAACGCTGCGTATCCTGATCATGAGGATGCACCCTAAATGTTCCTGGAGGTGTCCACACCTTTTCCTGGTTTCTCCTGGTCTGCTGAATTCCTTGCAAGCTAAGTGAATGGTTTTTGTTACTTTGTGGCACACATATTGTGTGCCTGTGGATCTGTTTTAAGTGATAACAAAAATTCTCAATTAAATGTCACCTGCTTAACCCAAGAGGAAGTACACCATCGTCTAAAAATCACTAAAATTGACAAATCTCCGGGCCCGGATGGGATACACCCCAGAGTGCTGCAGGAATTAAGTACTGTCATAGATAGACCATTATTTTTAATATTTAAAGATTCCATAATAACAGGGTCTGTACCACAGGACTGGCGTATAGCAAATGTGGTGCCAATATTCAAAAAGGGGACAAAAACTGAACTTGGAAATTATAGGCCAGTAAGCTTAACCTCTACTGTGGGTAAAATCCTAGAGGGTTTTCTAAGAGATGCTATACTGGAGTATCTGAAGAAAAATAACCTCATGACCCATTATCAACATGGTTTTACGAGGGACCGTTCCTGTCAAACTAATCTAATAAGCTTCTATGAAGAAGTAAGTTCTGGACTGGACCAAGGAAATGCAGTGGATGTGGTGTATATGGACTTTTCAAAAGCTTTTGATACGGTGCCACACAAAAGGTTGATACATAAAATAAGGGCAATGGGGATAGGGGAAAATATGTGTAAGTGGGTTAAGAACTGGCTTAGTGATAGGAAACAAAGGGTGGTTATTAATGGAACACACTCAGAATGGGTCACAGTTAACAGTGGGGTACCACAGGAGTCAGTGTTGGGCCCGCTTCTATTTAATATATTTATTAATGACCTTGTAGGGGGCATACAGAGTAGAATCTCAATATTTGCGGATGACACTAAACTATGCAGGATAATCAGTACAGAGGAGGACAATTTTATATTACAGGAGGATTTATGTAAACTAGAAGCTTGGGCTGCTAAATGGCAAATGCGCTTTAATGGGGATAAATGTAAAGTCATGCACTTGGGCAGAGGAAACAAAAGGTATAATTATGTGCTTAATTGTAAAACACTGGGCAAAACTGTCACTGAAAAAGACCTGGGTGTATGGGTAGATGACAAACTCACATTTAGTGGCCAGTGTCAGGCAGCTGCTGCAAAGGCAAATAAAATAATGGGATGCATTAAAAGAGGCATAGATGCTCATGAGGAGAACATCATTTTACCTCTATACAAGTCACTAGTGCGACCACACTTAGAATACTGTGTACAATTCTGGTCTCCGGTGTATAAGAAAGACATAGCTGAACTAGAGCGGGTCCAGAGAAGAGCGACAAAAGTCATTAGAGGACTAAAGGGTCTGCAATACCAAGACAGGTTATTAAACTTGGGGTTATTTAGCTTGGAAAAACGAAGGTTTAGGGGTGATCTTATAATAATGTATAAATATATGAGGGGACAGTACAGAGACCTTTCTAATGATCTCTTTACTCTTAGGCCTGAGACTGGGACAAGGGGGCATCCTCTACGTCTGGAGGAAAGAAGGTTTAATCATAATCACAGACGCGGATTCTTTACTGTAAGAGCAGTGAGACTATGGAAATCTCTGCCACATTATGTTGTAATGAGTGATTCACTACTAACATTTAAGAAGGGCCTGGATGCCTTTCTTGAAAACTATAATATTACCAGTTATATATACTAGATTCTTTGATACGGCGTTGATCCAGGGAATTAGTCTGATTGCCATATCTGGATTCAGGAAGGAATTTTTTCCCCCAATGTGGAGCTTAGTGTTGCCACATGTTTTTTTTTTGCCCTCCTCTGGATCAACATGTTAGGCTATGGGTTGAACTAGATGGACTTAAAGTCTTCCTTCAACCTTAAAAACTATGTTACTATGTTACTATGTTACTAAGTTTGTCTTGTTCTGAGTTGTGGGTTGATATTTAGTCTACATATTTCTTTACCTGTTCTCAGTTAGGAAATTTTCTTCCCGGACAGAAATTGCTATTAGTTTTTTGTGCCAACAACTACAGAGTTGCCAATTAGTTAACCTCCAAAATGAGTGGCAAAAGGCCTGCTACTGGTGGAAAGGGGAATAGTCATGTTGGAAAGGGAAAAAAAGTTTGTGTCCGTGGGGTAGGTGGTAAAGCAACAGTAACATCTGCTGAAGAAAGACCATCTTCCAGCCAAACTAAGATGTCTACTTCTTTTCGTGGACAATCTGATATGATCCCTTGCTTACCGACATGACCATCGCTACCAATTGCAGATGAGGCACAAAAAGAGCAGGTGTTTGAATGGATATCAAGCGCTCCATCAAGTGGGCTCTCCTCCACCTCAACTTCAATATCACAAGTACTCCAGTCCTCAGAGGTGTCACCCCAATCACACTTGCTTCCTCACAGCTCCCAAGTCTCCAGCCACCAGTCTAAATATGGGGTAGCACAGATGGTTGAGTCTACAGAGCTGTTCACTCATACTATAGCCTGGGAATCAGAGGTTTGCTCCAAAGCTTCTGTGAGTCCAGATGAGGAAATGATCTGCTCTGATGCCCGGAAGCTTTGTGAGTCAGATCCAGGCCCAGATGAAGAAAGTTTTGAGCATAATTTAGACCCTCATTCCCAAACTGTAACTCCTGTTGGTGGAGACAATGAGGAAGATTCTGATGAGACTGCGATACCTGATTGGAACGACAACTTGACTTTTTGGTCAGGGCAGGAGGAGGTTGGCTCTGAGGACGAAGGGTATGAGAGCACACAGTGTGATGATGAGGTTGGAAATGCCACTTACTGACAACTCACAGTTAGCCTGTCGATGAGGTCAGCAGAGGAGGTGGAGGAGGATGCTAGTGATGACAAGGTTAGGTTGAGCCATCCTGGACTGAGATGGAGTACTGGAAGCATGTCAACAACTGCATCCTCAACCACAACTCTGCCTCTGAGCAGTTGTGTTGACTCTTCTTTAGGTCTCATGGGCTCTAAGCCTTGCCTACCCTGGGCCAATTTTAGATTGCAAAGGATGACCTCACTGAGGATGATACAGGGGTAGAAAGTCCTTGTGCATCCATGACTTGTTCATCTTGATGAACGTTATTCTGTTTACATTGTCACTGCACAGCTGCGTGCGCTTATCTGTCAGCACACCACCAGCAGCGCTGAAGACACGTTCAGAGAGAATGCTGGCTGCGGGGCACGACAAGATCTCCAAGGCGTGAGTGGCGAGCTCGGGCCATTTTTCTAGATTGGAAGCCCAAAATGAGCAAGGGTCCAGTTCCACAGTCATGGCATCGATGCTCACTTGGACATACTCCTGTACCATCCTCTCTAGGTGTTCACTATGTGCCTGACTTGTTCTCTCTTCTGGTCTTGCAAAGGATAGTCTAAAAAATTGGTGAAACGATTCCACAAAATTGCTGTTACCACCAGATATAGTATTACTGTTACTGTTTGAGTGATGACTCGACAGTCCCATGGTTGTCAAGTTAGAACTGTGAGATTCACATTGCCCCGGCGAAGGGCCACACCTAGGTTTGCAGCATTGTCGCACACGGCCTTCCCTAGCTGCAGCCTCAGTGGAGACAACCATTGATGAAACTCGGTCTCCAGAGATGACCACAACTCCTCAGCTGTGTGGCTCACGTTTCTCAGACATTTTAATGTAAACACCACCTGATGCTGTTGAGCCCTGCTGCCATCATAGTAAAGAGGTGTGCAGGATTCCTCCAGTGGAGGAACCTCTACATACAGAGGACTGACACACAACTCGTGGGGATGGCAAGACTTGGACCGCAGCCCCTCCTGCTGCTGTCACCATAGTTACCTAGTGCCCAGTCATCGACATGTAATGCCCCTGTCCATGCTTACTCGTCCAAGTGTCTGTGGTGAAATGCACCCTGTCACACACAGAGTTTCTCAAGGAAGCGGTGATGTTGTGTGCAACATGCCGGTGTAGCGCAGGCACAGCTTTCTTTGAGAAGTAGTAGCGACTGGGCATCTGGTACTGGGGTACTGCGACGGACATAAGGTCTTGAAAATCCTCTGTGTCCACCAGGCGGAAAGGCAGCATTTCTGTAGCCAACAGCTTGCAGATGGTGAAATTCAAGCTCTTAGCTTTGTCATGGCTAAGAGGAAATGGTCTTTTACTTGTCCACATCTGAGTGACTGAGGGTTGGCTGCTGTGCTGAGACGGGGTTGAGTAGGGTGTCCCCGGCAAACTGCTGGTCTGTGAGGAAGGTGCAGGCGGAGATATTATGTTGCCTTCATCCAAAGGTTACCTCAGGGGAAATGGTGTATCAGTGTCCGCGCTGCTGAAATCCCAAGAAAACGATCCGGAAACCATATGTAGGTTGCATCAATCATCCATTTATTCCTTTCCTACGCGTTTCAACACTGTCCTAGTGTCTTCCTCAGGGATATTACATGTCAGCTCTTAACAAGGTTTATATAGCCCCTGTACATGGCATTTAGGGGTGTGTTAGCTCATGCTGATGATGTCAAAATCGTCATTAAAGTGGGCGGAGCCCAATTCGATGATGTCAAAATTGGCATCAAAGTGGGAGGAGCCTAATTTTTGGCTCCAAAACAGTAAAAACAAGTTTCTGTGGAGCATTTTACATCGTACAATGATATACAAGTTGATAAAAATATGACTAAACAAATGGTATAAAAAAACGTTCTGAAATTTGCTGCGGAAAAGTAAATAAAACCTTCAGTAATAAGAACAGGAAAAAAAAAAAAAAAAATAATAAAAATAATATACACTCCGATATGCCTCTGGGTGTATTAGAACTCTTGGTCATTTGGATGAAAAACATCCTCACTATTGGGTTGTGCCACCAGGGCAATTCATAAGCAAATAAAAGTGCTGAGAAGTTTGGTATTATCCTGTGAAGGTGGAATAGGAAAAAATATATATGGACAATATTATCTATATCTATGTAATTAAAAAACAACTTTATTATAAAATTATTCAAAATAATATAAATATATAAAAAATATAAAAAAATATAAATATATGAAAATGTATAAAATGATGAGGGATAAGAATATTTAAAAACTTAATATTCATCATATAAATATATATATATATCTGAGAGGGATTTTGCTTAAAAGGTTTCAAATTATAGGAACTACTTATTATTTATGTGAGGGGATCTTATAAAGATAAAATCAAATGTTAAAAATGCGTATAAACTAGTTTAAAATACTCATATTCATGGTTCAAGTGTTGCGCACCACTTAAGGAGCTGCTCTCATATCTAAAACCTTGCCAGTTCTAATCCTCCCAGTGGCATTTACATATAAAGCAAAACTCTTCCATCATAAAGTATAATTTATGTTGTAAAATTTCATTAGCAGGTGTATTAACAATTTGCGTCACAAAATGGCGCTCACATTACACCATAGAATAATTCTGGATGCAGTTTCCATAGCAATAGGGTATCAAAGTAGTTCAAATGTTCGCCTCCGGGGGCGACCAAAATACACGTTCCTATGTGTTTGAATTTCTGTGCAGTGCAATTGTTCGCCTCTAGGGGCGATCAAAATACATGTTTCTATGTAATCATACTCTGTTAGCTCATAGTAGTGATAGAATAGTGATTCCAAGATGTGTTGAGTTAAATATTTGTGTTCAGAAAAAAAAATAAATACTAATATATAATAATAATAACTAAATTGGGGGTGAAAAAGTGATATAGTATTTTATATAAAATATTTCCACAAATATATAGTGACCTTATTATAAATAAATAAATAAATAAATAAATAGAAGTTCCGTGAGTGTCTGAGTATCAGAATGTATATAATCTGTGAATCTATTTAACAGTGGTTATCATATGAGCTCAGAGATGATGTTCAGACCCTTGGGTTTTAATGTATCTAGTCGGTACATCCAGAATTTTTCACGTTTTTTCAGGACCTCAAATCTGTTGTTTGTATTGGCAGGTATGTGGTCAATTGGTGTAATTTCTAAACATGTGGGGTCCCTATTGTGGTGCGTACTGAAGTGGTTTGATACCCCATGGAATTTAAAACCATTTTTAATGTTGGCTCGATGTTTATTGAGTCGCTCATGTAGCGATCTTATAGTTCTGCCCACATATTGGAGGTGACATGGACATTCTAGGAGGTAAATAATGTACCCAGTTGTACAATCCATATTATGCTTAATTGGATAGGATTTTTGTGTGGTAGAGGATGTGATATTTGATCTCTGTTGAATATTCCTGCAGCACAGACATTTCTTTCTGTTGCACCTTTTTGTCATGATGGTGGTTGGCTCACTTTTTTTGGTGGTGAATCTCTCTCTCAGACGGCTGGGAGCTACCATGTTTTTAATATTGGGGGCTCTCCTATATGTAATACCGGGTGTGTTAGGGATGATGGACTTTAAGATGGGATCTTTTTTTAGTAAATGCCAATGTGTGGTGAGGCATTTTCTGATGTTTTTATGGTATTTGTTATACGTTGTGATAAAATTCAGGGAAAAATCTTTATCCGTCTGCTGTTTTTTCTTTGGTTGCAGGAGAATATTTTGGGGTACTCTGCTGCTCCCTTTTTGTGCTTTATTTATTAGTTTGCTAGGGTAACCTCTGACTTTAAATTTTCTTTCCAAGATCTCAGATTGTTCTCTGTAATCTTCATTTGTTGTACAATTCTTTTTTATTCTCAAGAATTGATTAGAAGGAATGTTCCGGAGCCATTTGGTATAATGACCACTGGCGAAGTTTATATATGAATTTCTGTCCGTTGACTTGAAATATGTTTTAGTGCATATTTCAGAGTCTTGGATAAAGATTGTTAGGTCCAAAAAGTTTATAGTTGTTCTATGCACAGTGGGTTCAAATTCAAGGCCCCAATTGTTGGTCATGATTTCATTCAAAAAACCTTGTAAATCTCCCTTCTCGGTATCCCATATGAAAAATATATCATCTATAAAACGTTTATATACCACTAGACCATCATCATTACTCTTATTAATATAGAGTCTTTCAAACATACCCATGAATAGGTTTGCGTATGAACACGCTGTTTTAGACCCCATGGCATGTAGAAGGGGTAACCACAATGATGGACATATACCACATGATAACATCTCTATGGGGAAGAAGGCCACCCCTAAAAAGTCTGAGAGTATACCACTAAATTCTGACATTATTGAAGTGATATCCCCAAAATCAATACCCACCAATGATATAGACATAATGGAAGAGGAGGAGTTAGAAGAGGGATCAAGTATATTGCCTGATGATCTTTTTGATGAGGATGGTTTTGTAAAAGTAGACAAAATACTGAGTAAAGAGACACCAAA
Organism: Allobates femoralis; assembly: GCA_033576535.1. Lineage (NCBI taxonomy): Eukaryota > Metazoa > Chordata > Amphibia > Anura > Aromobatidae > Allobates > Allobates femoralis. Next base: position 5,037 of record JARQOC010002464.1, on the reverse strand, counting down.
AATTATTGATGCCCAGCAAGAAGGGATCAATACTTTGGTAACCCAATCTACCCAAAAAAATGTGATAACAACTATAGCACAGATACATAATGTCAGAGAAAATAATGCAGAATCTATAACAGTAAATGAAGCCATAACAAGTGATGAGGAGCATCTGAAACAGATCAGGGAACTTATAAACAAAATAAACAGAGAGAGGCCATTAAGTCCGATTAAATTACATGAGAAAAGCAGATATAACACAACGACCACAACTCCAGAAATTAATCTAATGGGGGTAACAGATCATATAACAGAACAAATAGATCTAATAAACATGGATGAAATTCCATTTATTTCCACAGATAAAGACCTCCCTACGCATAAGGTTATACTGGATAACTCAAAAAATAAAAATAATGGAGTAGTACCTTTTTTAGCTGCAGCCAGGTCAACAAATCAGGAAATAACGAGATTCTTCAGCCCATTAGGAGGCAAAAGAAAAAAAGAGGATGTAGAGGAAAAAGAAAAAAGGAAAAAAGTAAAAATAAGCTTTCGGGATTAAATGAGAATAACATAATAAACCTTTCCAGTTATGTACCCTCTAAAGATGAAGAGAAACTCCTTAATAAGGGCCTACACTTCTGCCCCTCATATCAGCCTGATGATTTTGACTTATTTATCGACGTCCACCATTTTATAAGAAAATTAACACTGAAAAGACATTTTGCCCTAAAACCTGAGAATGAAACAGTAACCACAGAAGTAGTTACTCCTGATAAAACGTTAAAGGTAAAATCTCATTTTTATCCCTTGGAGAGTAGAGGCCATATACTTGAAGCCTTTCAGGACATTCTTTTAAATGACTTGAAAAAAGAAAACCTAATAAAGAATAACTCAATGGGTAAGAATAAAGACAATCTAACAAAAGAAGAGAAAATGGCCTTGAAAAAACTTAGAGACAATAAAAATATTGTCATACGGGCTGCTGACAAAGGGGGAGGCATTGTAATCCAAGATTTTACAGAGTATAAAGCTGAAGCACTAAGACTTTTGTCTGATGCCAAATACTATAGAAAGATCAAAAAAGATCCCTATCCAGCTCTCACGAAAATATATAATCAGAAAATAAATATGGCCCATAAACAAAATATCATTGATACATCTCTCAAAAAATTCCTTATAAAAAACCAACCAGCCACACCATTCATGTACCATCTCCCCAAAATACATAAGAGGCTCAACAACCCGCCTGGTAGGCCTATCATCTCGGGTATTAATTCATTGACTAGTAATTTATCAATGTATATAGATAAAAAGCTTCAAAAATATGTGATAAATCTACCCAGTTTCCTAAAAGACTCGACAGAACTGATAAAAACCTTGAAAGATATCAAATGGAAAGATTCCTTTATCTTGGTCACTATGGATGTCACTTCCTTGTACACCAACATCAGGCATGAGACAGGAATCATGTGTGCAGAATTTTATTTGAAGGAAGACCTAGAAATGAGGGATGCAACCATTGATTTTGTACTGGATGGACTAAAATTTATACTCAATAATAATTTTTTCACTTTTGAAGGTGACATGTATCATCAGACCTATGGAACAGCCATGGGGTCTAAAACAGCGTGTTCATACGCAAACCTATTCATGGGTATGTTTGAAAGACTCTATATTAATAAGAGTAATGATGATGGTCTAGTGGTATATAAACGTTTTATAGATGATATATTTTTCATATGGGATACCGAGAAGGGAGATTTACAAGGTTTTTTGAATGAAATCATGACCAACAATTGGGGCCTTGAATTTGAACCCACTGTGCATAGAACAACTATAAACTTTTTGGACCTAACAATCTTTATCCAAGACTCTGAAATATGCACTAAAACATATTTCAAGTCAACGGACAGAAATTCATATATAAACTTCGCCAGTGGTCATTATACCAAATGGCTCCGGAACATTCCTACTAATCAATTCTTGAGAATAAAAAAGAATTGTACAACAAATGAAGATTACAGAGAACAATCTGAGATCTTGGAAAGAAAATTTAATGTCAGAGGTTACCCTAGCAAACTAATAAATAAAGCACAAAAAGGGAGCAGCAGAGTACCCCAAAATATTCTCCTGCAACCAAAGAAAAAACAGCAGACGGATAAAGATTTTTCCCTGAATTTTATCACAACGTATAACAAATACCATAAAAACATCAGAAAATGCCTCACCACACATTGGCATTTACTAAAAAAAGATCCCATCTTAAAGTCCATCATCCCTAACACACCCGGTATTACATATAGGAGAGCCCCCAATATTAAAAACATGGTAGCTCCCAGCCGTCTGAGAGAGAGATTCACCACCAAAAAAAGTGAGCCAACCACCATCATGACAAAAAGGTGCAACAGAAAGAAATGTCTGTGCTGCAGGAATATTCAACAGAGATCAAATATCACATCCTCTACCACACAAAAATCCTATCCAATTAAGCATAATATGGATTGTACAACTGGGTACATTATTTACCTCCTAGAATGTCCATGTCACCTCCAATATGTGGGCAGAACTATAAGATCGCTACATGAGCGACTCAATAAACATCGAGCCAACATTAAAAATGGTTTTAAATTCCATGGGGTATCAAACCACTTCAGTACGCACCACAATAGGGACCCCACATGTTTAGAAATTAACACCAATTGACCACATACCTGCCAATACAAACAACAGATTTGAGGTCCTGAAAAAACGTGAAAAATTCTGGATGTACCGACTAGATACATTAAAACCCAAGGGTCTGAACATCATCTCTGAGCTCATATGATAACCACTGTTAAATAGATTCACAGATTATATACATTCTGATACTCAGACACTCACGGAACTTCTATTTATTTATTTATTTATTTATTTATTTATAATAAGGTCACTATATATTTGTGGAAATATTTTATATAAAATACTATATCACTTTTTCACCCCCAATTTAGTTATTATTATTATATATTAGTATTTATTTTTTTTCTGAACACAAATATTTAACTCAACACATCTTGGAATCACTATTCTATCACTACTATGAGCTAACAGAGTATGATTACATAGAAACATGTATTTTGATCGCCCCTAGAGGCGAACAATTGCACTGCACAGAAATTCAAACACATAGGAACGTGTATTTTGGTCGCCCCCGGAGGCGAACATTTGAACTACTTTGATACCCTATTGCTATGGAAACTGCATCCAGAATTATTCTATGGTGTAATGTGAGCGCCATTTTGTGACGCAAATTGTTAATACACCTGCTAATGAAATTTTACAACATAAATTATACTTTATGATGGAAGAGTTTTGCTTTATATGTAAATGCCACTGGGAGGATTAGAACTGGCAAGGTTTTAGATATGAGAGGAGCTCCTTAAGTGGTGCGCAACACTTGAACCATGAATATGAGTATTTTAAACTAGTTTATACGCATTTTTAACATTTGATTTTATCTTTATAAGATCCCCTCACATAAATAATAAGTAGTTCCTATAATTTGAAACCTTTTAAGCAAAATCCCTCTCAGATATATATATATATTTATATGATGAATATTAAGTTTTTAAATATTCTTATCCCTCATCATTTTATACATTTTCATATATTTATATTTTTTTATATTTTTTATATATTTATATTATTTTGAATAATTTTATAATAAAGTTGTTTTTTAATTACATAGATATAGATAATATTGTCCATATATATTTTTTCCTATTCCACCTTCACAGGATAATACCAAACTTCTCAGCACTTTTATTTGCTAATGAATTGCCCTGGTGGCACAACCCAATAGTGAGGATGTTTTTCATCCAAATGACCAAGAGTTCTAATACACCCAGAGGCATATCGGAGTGTATATTATTTTTATTATTTTTTTTTTTTTTTCCTGTTCTTATTACTGAAGGTTTTATTTACTTTTCCGCAGCAAATTTCAGAACGTTTTTTATACCATTTGTTTAGTCATATTTTTATCAACTTGTATATCATTGTACGATGTAAAATGCTCCACAGAAACTTGTTTTTACTGTTTTGGAGCCAAAAATTAGGCTCCTCCCACTTTGATGACGATTTTGACATCATCGAATTGGGCTCCGCCCACTTTAATGACGATTTTGACATCATCAGCATGAGCTAACACACCCCTAAATGCCATGTACAGGGGCTATATAAACCTTGTTAAGAGCTGACATGTAATATCCCTGAGGAAGATACTAGGACAGTGTTGAAACGCGTAGGAAAGGAATAAATGGATGATTGATGCAACCTACATATGGTTTCCGGATCGTTTTCTTGGGATTTCAGCAGCGCGGACACTGATACACCATTTCCCCTGAGGTAACTTCTGGATGATTCCCACGTGCATGTGGAAGGTGGAAGTCCTGCAGCAGCTGCATTTAATGCCAAATGCTTTTACACCAGTTGTGGGTCTCACAACTGTGCTAGGTGAGTGAATTCATACCCACCGCATACATTAGTGTCACTAGTGATAGGGCACTATTGCGCCTCTTGTTCCCCCCCCTATTTTTTTACTTTCATCCAAAGGTGGTGCTCTTGATGTCGGAGAGCGCTCAACACCAGCAGGTGTTTCCACTTCCAAAAGAACTGATAACCTGCCAATCACACTGGCTGTGGCGGGTAAAGAGGTGGAAGGTCTGCGTCCAAAAGCATGTGTGTCTGCTGTCCCCACAGTCACAGAGGATGAAGAGGCCGTGGATACACTTGATGGGGCAGATGGTGGTTGGCCCGGCCCGCTAGGCTGCATTGTAGCACAGTGAGCTTCCCACTGCGACTTATGCTTCATATCCATGTGATGGTTAATGCAAGAAGTACTCAAACTATTGATTTTTTGGCCCCTACTTAGATATTGGTGACAAATCTTACAGATAACATGGGGAGACTAAAGGATTGTGGATTTTTGAATGTGCTGCATGAAAGTCATCTCATCAACCATTTTAAGCTTGCAACTCTGGGGCAATTGATGCCACTTAAGTACCTATATCTGTG
>JARQOC010002463.1:0-25159 GCA_033576535.1 Allobates femoralis | reverse complement strand
TTTGTGCCATTATCAGCCTGTTGAAGAGGCCATAGAGTCTCAAACGCTTGCTTTGTTACCATCTTTTCAGTTAGGCATTAAAATGTATCAACCACTGAGGACTCTCAGATTTTAATATTTTTCTGTCTACTCACTGACTAACACGGTACAAACATGTTTTTTCTTATCCAGCAGGGGATGCATCCAGCAGCTTTCTAGGTCAAATTCCATTACATGTTATGTTGCTTTATGAATGTTATAAATCAGTATTTTTTCTTGCTAAAATATTTATAATAAAATATTAAAAACATGATATATTGTTCATAATGGCTTTCTCTATAGATTTTCTACATTACCATGCAGGTGTTTCAAGGGTTGTCTTAAGGGTTAGCAGTCTCTATAATATTGAGGTTATTCCTTTTAGGATTTGCTTTCCATGCTTTACAATTTTTGTATATTAATATCCTTACTTTTTTGTGCTTAAATTACTTGATCGAATTTGTAAAAAGAAAATAATAATAATAATACTGATAACAATACACATATTCATTGCATTTTCTTCTTCAAATTGTGAAAGTCAGTTTGTGGAAAATGGCCATCACTTAAAAATTGTAAAACTTTATTGGATGTCATTAAAAACATTGAAACAACACTACTAGTAAAAAAAGCAATATAAAATACTCTGTTTACACATTTTAGACCCAGCTGGTTCTCATTCCTGGCAAAAATGGTAGGGTTAAATGTTGTCTCCAATAAGCATCAACATAAACACACCTACTTAGATAGGCTCGATAATAAAAAAAATTAACCAACCCCTAAAGGCAAAGAGCAGATCAGAAACAAAAATGCAAATATAAAATCAATTGATCATAAATAAATAGAATAAAAACTCAAAGCAAAAAGAATTGGACAAATCGAGGCTTATGTTTGTAGCTTCTTCAATGAGTGGAACAGGCTGCCAAGAGAGGTGGTGAGTTCCTTTTCAATGGAAGTCTTTAAACAGAGGCTGGACAGACATCTGTCTGGGATGATTTAGTGACTCCTGCTTTCACTAGGAGGGTTGGACCAGATGGCCAGGAGGCTTTTAACTCTACCATTCTAAGATTCTTGTCCGAATCCTAGCATTATTTGGAAAAAAATATATTAGTTTTTCATGTTTATTCAATTTTTCTTTGTGTGGCTGAGACACGTCTTTTTTATATGCTCATCAAGGAGGTGTGGGTGTGGGCTAATTTGTGATCCTGTCCTGTGCACCCGAATTGTGCCAAATATATTCCATATAAATTAAAAGAGAAAGGAAGCGCACATAGAGTAATACCGCTATTATACAGGTCCCTCAGACCCCAAATGGTTAAACTGACCTGATGTAGTTGTGAGTGTCACAACTACAATAAAAGCACACAGGAGGTCGCTGCAGGCTCCCAGCTGAGAATTGAAGAATCCAGAAAACAGTGATAAAGAGCTGGAATCAAAATGCCGCGCTGACCACAAGGATAAAAACAGAGCAAATCATCCACTCCGTTTATAAACGGAGTGGATGATTTGCTCTGTTTTTATCCTTGTGGTCAGCGCGGCATTTTGATTCCAGCTCTTTATCACTGTTTTCTAAATATATTCCATGATAGATCACAGTCATGGAATATAACTAAAGTCATTTAAAATGGCAACTTTATGGCTTTAAGAAACACTAAAAGAAATAAAGATAAAAAATGCGGTAGTCAGTAAGTATCATTTTTTTCAGACCAAGCAGAGGGAAAAAATTATGGAATCACTCAATTGTGAGGAAAAAATTATGGAATCATGAAAAACAAACACAAAAGAACACTCCAATACATCACTAGTATTTTGTTGCACCACCTCTGGCTTTTATAACAGCTTGCAGTCTCTGAAACATAGACTTAATCAGTGACAAACAGTAGTCTTCATCAATCTGGCTCCAACTTTCTCTGATTGCTGTTGCCAGATCAGCTTTGTAGGTTGGAGCCTTGTGATGGACCATTTTCTTCAACTTCCACCAAAGATTTTCAATTGGATTGAGATCTGGACTATTTGCAGGCCATGACATTGACCTTATGTGTCTTCTTTCAAGGAATATTTTCACAGTTTTTGCTCTATGGCAGGATGCATTATCATCTTGAAAATGATTTCATCATCCCCAAACATCCTTTCAATTGATGTGATAAGAAAAGTGTCCAAAATATCAATATAAACTTGGGCATTTATTGAAGATGTAATGAGAGCCATCTCCCCAGTGCCTTTACCTGACATGCAGCCCCATATCATCAATGACTATGGAAATTTGCATGTTCTCTTCATGCTGTCATCTTTATAAATCTCATTGGAATGGCACCAAACAAAAGTTCCAGCATCATCTTCTTGCCTAATGCAGATACACAAATCATCACTGAATATGACTTTCATCCGGTCATCCAAAGTCCACGATTGCTTTTCCTTAGCCCATTGTACCTTATCTTTTTCTGTTTAGGTGTTAATGATGGCTTATGTTTAGCTTTTTTGTATGTAAATCCCATTTCCTTTAGGCGGTTTCTTACAGTTCGGTCACAGACATTGACTCCAGTTTCCTCCCATTCGTTCCTTATTTGTTTTTTTGTGCCTTTCCTGTTTTGGAGACATAATACTTTCAGTTTCCGGTCTTGACACTTTGAAGCCTTCCTTGGTCTACCAGTATGTTTCCCTTTAACAACCTTACCCATGTTGTTTGTATTTGTTCCAGATTTTACACACAGCTGACTGTGAACAACCAACATCTTTTGCAACATTACGTGATGATTTACCCTCTTTTAAGAGTTTGATAATCATCTCCTTTGTTTCAATTGAAATCTCTCATGTTGGAGCCATGATTCATGTCAGTCCACTTGGTGCAATAGCTCTCCAAGGTGTGATCACTGCTTTTTAGATGAAGACTAACGAGCAGATCTTACTTGATCACTATATCAAAAGGAAAACAGTTGAAATCGTAAAAAGGGATTTACATTTATTAGAAAAATCCACACAAGTCAGAATAAATACAGATGAAGTAAATTTCAAAGGTTTCTTCAGTAAAGTGCTCAGTGACAGAGTGAACGTTTACATGAACGGAGTGCACTCTCCAGCATTGGATGACCAATTACATATATGCATGGTGACATATGGCTCTTACATGTTTTGACAGGTAAACAGGGATTCATACAGTTTCGTAACAGAAGGAGGTATACAATGATCAATTCACAAACTTAAAATGAATAAAACACCTCTCACATCAATAAAGGGTGATGAGCTCATACTCTGCATCTAATGAAGCTGCAAAATCAACCCCTGCTAGAGAAAATAGTTTACAACATTAAGTTGCAAAGTGCCCATACATCAATAATATCACCTCTGTCAGCCTCCTATCCATTCCAATGTATCCTGGCACAAGATACCTAAACTTGTCAAGGCTGCCCGGAGCTTACAGTCTAACTTAGCCACTACAATTTGGTCATACCAACACGTGCAGCAGGGTCACTCCGTACAAGCCCTGCCCCTATGTCATTTCACCGTATGGCTTCATCAGGGGGCGTGGCTATGATGGTATTCCATCCCCTTTTATACCCTGTGACATGTCAAACGGTAATTCTCGACCAATCATAGGGTCAGCTTTTGCGCATGCGCACCGCACGCATACAGACCACCCACCCTGCCCATCTCTGTCATGGCCACGCATACCAATGCTTAAACTGTAGCCATGGAGACGGAGGTGGGCGGGCAGCGGACCGGCAGCATGGCACTTAACCTTCGAGTGGCTGAGAATAAAGGCTGCCAAGGGATCATCATCAGCCCAGTATGTGGTTAGGCATAGTTAACCCTTTCGCCTGTCTTTACACCACTAGTAGTGTCCCTCATGTGGAAAGCTTGCCAATCTACATAGTGACCTAGGTTAGATGTTCATACATCAGTAAGGTGTCAGGATGGTATATCTCACACTCATTATCCATCACAGCCACTGTATATCCTCCACATCAATTACCCAAATCACAATACAGTTTAATCATATGTCTGTTCTTTAGAGGCTCCACATGGGGACAGATTATTGTGGTCCAGTGTGCTGCCAGCACAGTTCTCTTTGTTGATATACATCTCAATATAGCAGTCACCATTCCAAAAGGGTTCAAGGAAACCAGCATAGCCCGTTCTATCTGAAAAAAGTGAAAAAAAAGTGAAAGTTAAGGTGTTGCGTGTATGTGAGGTACCAGATGTGGAAATCCCTTAGTGAACTAGTTGGTTCAGTTGCTTACCTGTCACAGGGCACCACACCCCCCTTCTACAAGGGGCCTCCGGACTCCAAGGACCAGGTTTGTCCTGAAAAGACTAATGGACGGAATGCTAGTAATACTAGCATTGACGTCTGATGCTGATACTTACATCCTTTCTTTTGGACCATAACCCTTCCCGTTTATCAAGTATTGGAGAGAGCAGCAAACAAAATTGGAATCATAGTAACATAGTAACATAGTTTTTAAGGTTGAAGGAAGACTTTAAGTCCATCTAGTTCAACCCATAGCCTAACATGTTGATCCAGAGGAAGGCAAAAAAAAACCATGTGGCAACCCTAAGCTCCACATTGGGGAAAAAAATTCCTTCTTGACTCCACATACCGCAATCAGACTAGTTCCTTGGATCAACGCCCTATCAAAGAATCTAGATTATATAACTGGTAATGTTATAGTTTTAAAGAAAGGCATCTGAACCCTTCTTAAATGTTAGTAGTGACGGTTGTCGAGCCCACTGGGACGGGGTACTCGGTATCGGACCGGGTCTGCTACTGGGGAAGTCACGGGTGGTCCTGGTCCGGACCGTGTCCCGGGCCCTGGCAATAATAAGGGTGTATTTACAGGGGGATAATGTCAGTCGTGACGCCACCCACAGTGTGTGGCCAGTAATGGGCCACCGCTGCCGCAGAACCTCCGGGGCTGATGTGATGGCAGCAAGGATGGAATAGTTCTCCGTGGGCAGAACTGTGTTCCCCGGGGCAGTGTTGGTTAAAGTCTATTGTGTAGTGTGCAGGCCTGGTGCTGAGTGTAGTACACTTACTGTCCAGATGCTGCAGGAATCCTCCTTCAGTGTTGGAGCTTGTAACTGTGCTCTCCAGGCTGGAATCTGCTGCAAACCTGTATGGAAGGAGTCGTGTTCAGGCAAAGACATACAAGGGAGTCGTGTTCAGGGTTCACAGTGTTTACTTCTCAAGTTCTCAAGTTCAGTTTGCAGTTCAGTACAGTTATTACAGTTCAGTTCAGTTACACGGGCACACTCTCCCCTCCGGGTTCCCTTTGCTCTCTGCAGCCAGGTCTTTCCTACTGTGACCCCTCACTCTGTCTCTGTGTCCTTCCCAGGCTGTTGACTTTCTTTCTCTGTGTTCACTTGGTTGTGCGTGACTCCGGACAGTATGGCGGTGGCTCGGACTCCTGTGAGCCCTCCGGGTTGCCACTGAGCTACCTGTCCTTTGGGGTAGGGACCCTAACGTGTAGCTGTGGTCCCCCGTCGGTTGTCTGGGGATGCCGGGTGAAACTACGGTCTCCTCTAGAGCCGACACTCTACTTCAGCCTAGCCTCCAGCAGTCCTCCCGTGTGAGGCTCTACCAGGCTCTCTCCACTGTGTCTTCAAGTATCATAGGAGGGATACTCTGCCTGCAGTCTGGTCATCTCGGCTGTAGTTCTAGGGCCCGGTATCACCGTCCTTCTCTTCCCTCACACTCCTGGGGTGCTGGCTTCGGATGTGCTTTCTCTCTGCGGCTCGCACTGGCTCTGTTCAGATTCTGCGCTCCTACACCCCACTTTGCCAGGACGTGTGATCCAGTCTTTACTGCTCAGCCTACCTCGGCCGACTGACTCCTTTCTCCACCCCCTTCACTATTTCTACCTTCTGTCACCTGACTACGTGTTTGCCCACCCACTGCTCTAAACCCACCACCCCTCGCCTGCTTAGAGTTCCCAGGCTCCGGTTTGGGTGCTGCGCTCTACTGTACGTGGGTGTGTGGGCTGTGAGGGTGTTGATGTTCAACTGTCGTCCAACCTGCCTGGCTGCAGTTCCCTTTGTGGCCTCCTGGACGCAGGGGCGCCACACTCACTCATTACAACATCATGTGGCAGAGAGTTCCATAGTCTCACTGCTCTTACAGTAAAGAATCCACGTCTGTAATTATGATTAAACGTTCTTTCCTGCAGACGTAGAGGATGCCCCCTTGTCCCCGTCTCAGGCTCAAGAGTAAAAAGATCATTAAAAAGGTCTCTGTACTGTCCCCTCATATATTTATACATTATTATAAGATCACCCCTAAGCCTTCCTTTTTCCAAACTAAATAACCCCAAGTTTAATAACCTGTCTTGGTATTGCATACCCCTCAGTCCTCTAATAACCTTGGTCGCTCTTCTCTGCACCCGCTCTAGTTCAGCTATGTCTTTCCTATACACCGGAGACCAGAATTGTACACAGTATTCTAAGTGTGGTCGCACTAGTGACCTGAATAGAGGTAAAATTATGTTCTTCTCATGAGCATCTATGCCTCTTTTAATACATCCCATTATTTTATTTGCGTTTGCAGGAGCTGCCTGACACTGGCCACTAAATGTGAGTTTGTCTTCTACCCATACATCCAAGCCTTTTTCAATGACAGTTTGGCCAAGTGTTTTACAATTAAGCACATAATTATACCTTTTATTTCCTCTGCCCAAGTGAATGACCTTACATTTATACCCATTAAAGCTTATTTCCATTTATCAGCCCAAGCTTCTAGTTTACATAAATCCTCCTGTAATATAAGATTGTCCTCCTCTGTATTGATTAACCTGCAGAGTTTAGTATCATCGGCAAATATTGAGATTCTACTCTATATGCCCCCTACAAGGTCATTAATAAATATATTAAAAAGAAGTGGGCCCAATACTGACCCCTGTGGTACCCGACTGTTACCTGTGACCCATTCTGAGTGTGATCCATTAATAACCACCCTTTGTTTCCTATCACTAAGCCAGTTCTTAACCCAATTACACATATTTTCCCCTTTCCCCATTGCTCTCATTTTATGTATCAACCTTTTGTGTGACACCGTATCAAAAGCTTTTGAAAAGTCCATATACACCATGTCCACTGCATTTATTTGGTCCAGTCCACAACTTACCTCTTCATAGAAGCTTATCAGTTTATTTTAGTATATTATTAGTTTGACAGGAACGGTCCCTCATAAACCCATGTTGATATTTGGTCATGAGGTTATTTTTCTTCAGATACTCAAGGATAGCATCTCTTAGAAAACTCTCTAGGATTTTACCCACAGTAGAGGTTAAGCTTACTGGCCTATAATTTCCAAGTTCAGTTTTTGTCCCCTTTTTGAATATTGTCACCACATTTGCTATATGCCAGTCCTGTGGTACAGACCCTGTTATTAAAAAGAAAGGTCTATCTATGACAGTACTTAATTCCTGCAGTACTCTGGGGTGTATCCCATCCGGGCCCGGGGATTTGTCAATTTTAGTGATTTTTAGGCGGTGGCGTACTTCCTGCTGGGTTAAGCAGCTGACATTCAATGGAGAATTTTTGTTATCACTGATCATGTTGTCTGTCATGAGATTTTCTTGTATAAATACTGTTGAAAAAAGTAATTTAGCGTACTGGCTTTTTTCTCATCTTCTTCCACCATTTCACCCAGACTATTTTTAAGGGGGCCAACACAATCAATTTTTAGTTTCTTACTATTTTGTAGTTAAAAAATATTTTGGGATTTTTTTTACTTTCTCTGGCAATGAGTCTCTCTGTCTCAATCTTTGCTGCCTTGATTTGCTTTTTACAAATGTTATTTAATGTTCTGTAATTTAATACTTCATCACTACCTACTTGATTTAATTCACTAAATGCTTTCCTTTTGTCACTTATTGCGGTATAGTTGTTTCCTCCTATTTGCAGCATGTTTATTCCCATAGGGTATATACTGTGCACAGGTCCTTTTCAGGATGCTAATAAACATCTCCCATTTGCTTTGTGTACCATTATGTCTAAGGACATCGTCCCAGTTTATTGCACTAAGATCATCTCTCAACCGTTGGAAATCTGCCTTCTTCAAGTTTAGTGTCCTTGTAGCCCCTCTACTACACATCTTATTAAAGGATACTTTAAAGCTTATTATTTTATGATCACTATTACCCAAGTGACCTCCAACCCGTATATTTGATATGTGTTCCTGCCTGTTTGTTAATATTAGGTCCAGCAGTGCCCCCCTTCTTGTTGGGTCCTGAACCAATTGTGAAAGATAATTGTCTCTCATAATTGTCAAAAACATATTACCTTTGCTGGAACTGCAGGTTTCTGTTCCCCAATGTATTTCAGGGTAGTTGAAGTCCCCCATAATAATGACTCCTCCCTGAGTTGCTGCTTCATCTATTTGCTTTATGAGGATATTCTCCTCCACTTCCATTATCGTTGGAGACTTATAACAAACCCCTATCAGTAATTTATTATTTTTTTCCCCTCCCCTTATCTCCACCCATAGGGACTCTACATTTTCATTAGATTCACCTACATTATCACGCAGGATGGGTTAAGGATGATTTTACATATAAACACACACCTCCCCCTTGCTTATTTGTACGATCATTTGTGAACAGACTATAGACCTGTAAATTAACAGCCCAGTCATGGCTCTCGTCCAGCCATGTCTCTGATATCCCCACCATGTCATAATTATTTTCCAACAAAATTAATTCTAATTCCTCCATTTTGTTGGCGAGGCTTGTGGCATTAGTGTACATGCACTTTATGCATCTTTCTTTACCTCTATTCCTTCTTACTATATTGACTGTTCTAACCCCACCCCCCATGCCACCCCCAATTTCATTACTTGTGTCCAGGTTACTATTTACAGTATCTTCCCATCCTGTACAATGAATACCCTCCCCCCAAATCCCAAGTTTAAACACTCCTCCAATCTTCTAGCCATTTTCTCCCCCTGCACAGCTGCACCCTCCACATTGAGGTGCAGCCCACCCTAGCATAGAACCTGTAGCCAACAGAGAAGTCAGCCCAGTTCTTCAGGAACCCAAACCCCTCCTTCCTACATCAATTCCTGAGCCACTTATTTATCTTCCTAACCTTCCATTGCCTATCTGCTGTGGCACATGGTACAGGCAGTATTTCAGAGAATACTACCTTGGAGGTCCTTGCCTTAAGCTTGTAGCCTAATTCCATGAAATCATCTTTTAGGACCTTCCTCCTACCTCTAATTTTGTCATTTGTGCCAATGTGCACCATGACCACTGGGTCCTCACCAGCCCCTCCCAGAAATCTGTCAACCCGATAAGCGAAGTGCCGGACTCGAGCGCCAGGTAGGCAGCACACTGTTCTTTGTGACAGATTGCCCTATCTGTTCCCCTAATAATTGAGTCCCCCACTACCAGCACCTGTCTGACGTGCCCTGCTCTCCTGTTTTCCCCCTTACTGGAGCAGACACTCCTCCGACTTTCAGAGGACATGCCTTGCTGCAGCAGTGCTATCCCTGAACTGACACCCCCATCATCTGCCAATTTAGCAAATTTATTGGTGTGTGCCAGATCAGGACTAGCCTCTCTGGCACTCATCCCTCTACCCCGTCTTCTAACTGTCACCCAGCTAGCTGCCTCACTGTCCTGCAGCTCCATGCTACCATCCTCCCCCACATCTATCCCAGTGAGCAGCTGCTCAATGAGCAGGAGACTCCTTTCCATATTGTCTATGGATCTCAGCATTGCCAGTTGTTCATTTAGAGAAAGAGAGAAGAGAAAGAGACACTGCAAGGATAGGCGCACACAATATCATGTGAGAAAGTGGTTATTATTTATTCAATTTTTTCTCTTTTGCTTTGACATTGCGATAAGGTGGGGTCAAACAGACAATTCTAAAAACATTTAAAACGAGTTACGATGACTCGGTAGCATGTCACTATCACATACCTGAGTGAAGGTAGCTCAGGAAAGAAGGGTTAAAGCAGGTATGCACATAGGTGTGCCAATTAATAATATATGATCAATGTACATTCAGACAGTGTGATAGTATGAATGGGAACCACCAGGTGGCTGGTGTACCAGCCAAATTACCTGAATATATGGTGTTATGGTCAAAAACTTTCATACATGGATAAAATTCACTGTCAGCATGAAATGGGGATGCCAAAAATACAGACCCAAAATACCCTGTGTGGATGATGTCATATAGATAAAGTGGATAATTAGAACTCAAGTATATTATTCCTCAACAGTTTGTACAATAATCAACAGATCTTTGATACGGTATAGAAACAGAGGAAATACCCTGTGTAGATTATATCATATAGATGATTAGAACTCAAGTATATTATTCCTCAACAGTTTGTACAATAATCAACAGATCTTTGATACGGTATAGAAACAGAGGAAAGATATATCAAAGTGTATTATCAAATAAAGGGGTCCAAATACCTGGGCACCCTGAGGCAGTGCAGAGCGGGGCTAATTAGCAGGCTGGCTACTGGCAGATAAGAAAACACAAGGATCCAGTCAAGAGGTTAAACATTTTCAGAAATTAATATGAAAACAAAAAAAAAAAAAGAAAAGGACAAAATCCATGTAAAGACAAGTGTATCCCTGTAGAGCTCTATAAGGTACAAACCCAGTAAACTCGTACAATCAGAAATTCAGCATCTATGATAACAGGGATACAGGAGTACACAGTCAAAACAAAAAAGTGCAATATAAACCTCAGTATATGACTATGAGTCAGCAGCACAGTGCTGTCAAAAGTTCTGCCAATATGCATAAACCAATCAATCAGTACTGCCCAATGCACTGCAGAGTGGAAATACCCCACATTAAAGTTACATGTAACGATCTGTGTGCAGATCAAGATAGTTAGGGGAATCAGAGGCACCAGGATTGAGCCACACTGGGAGTTTAGGTCTGAGGATATTATACCTGCGTATTCCAGCCTGGAATGGGGGAGAGGTGGAATTCAGACCCCCATCCTGGGCATGTGTAGTGACAGGAGGGGCCCGACGCGTGTCGCTGGGAGGGCTTCGTCAGGGGCTGCTGCTACCCTGTTGCACCAACCTTATAAAATGTCAAGCTTCATACAGACTCCACGGTCAGACCAGCCCAGCTGCACATGTGTGGGAGGGACAGGGAGATTTCCCCAGGTCTCCACCTCCTCTATAGTGCAGCGGCCATATTATAGTAGGGCAGAATGCCAGTGCAGCATGACAGGGTCAATTATAATAATAGTAATGTGCATAGAAGGCTTAGGAAGGCAAGCCAAACAATAGGAGAGAGTATTTAGTTATATTAGTAGTTGTGTTGGGCGATCATCAAGTTATGTAAAAATGCAAGTATATACTGCAACAGAGGAATTTAGAGCAGCATGAAAGGGATCCACAGAAGGAATTAGCCTGGTCAGCGCGATTGTGCATTGGACCATCACTGGGCTAAGCTGTGGAACCAATATAGCACAGCAGTATAATAGACAATGATGTCCCAAGTAAAATAGACAATGATGTCCCAAGAATATGAGGAGCCCCCCATGGAGGGCAGGAGCTGCAGCTAGCAGGGCAAGTGTGATTGTGTGTCAGACGCTCACCAAATCCTGCTATAAAGATTAATGAGGCACATGCCAAGGGAAGTGAGGTACCACCCTGTATGACATCTCATTATGTTTCATATAATACGGTACATAATGCGCATAAAAAGTACTCAAGCCCACAAAAAGTGTGGGACCCCATGAGCAACAATAGCAGCAATAACAAGGAGTACTCCCAACTGGGATAATGGTCGGCACCTATCCAATTCCAAATGATTATGAGTAGTGAACCAGCGTCGAAAATTTGGTGTCATCCACAAATTATGTATGGAATATGGTATAGTGCACTAAACCAGAGGGTGATTTCCCTAGGTCTCCACCTCCTCTATAGTGCGGCGGCCATATTATAGTAGGGCAAAATGCCAGTGCAGCATGACAGGGTCAATTACAATAATAGTAATGTGCATAGAAGGCTTAAGGAGGCAAGCCAAACATTAGGAAAGAATCAGGTAATTAAGCAGAAGGAGCAGGGCACCAGAGCTGCTGGCTGCACGGTCGAACAACCTCGGAGCATAAGGTGTGGGAGTCAGGAGTGCCAGTCACAGTTATACAAGTAATTAAATCTTGACGGAAAGAGGGAGACGGCACTCACCAGATCAATCCTGTGCTTTTATTCTTAGATCGCGATTCACAAGGTGCAGGGAGGGGGTGAGGCATAGATGACGACGGCACCGTTTCGCGCTGTTTGCGCTTCAACGGGTCATGAGCTAATGGTGGTATAGCTCACTCCCTAAATAGGAGGAGACTATAACTCACATTGACGTCACCATTAGCTACGTGCAACATTACAGAATCTTAAAATCATGATTCTCTTAATCAACAACTGCAGACAAAAAAGACAGATTATATCTCATATACCTGAACAAGTACAATTCTAGTACAAACATTTTACTAATAAATATATTATAAATAAATTTATATATGAAGCATAAGTGACTTCAATTGGTAAGCAAAGCTGACTCAATCAGTGGATGAACAGCGTGCAGAGTATCATATACGCAAGCTAAACACTTCATGAGCAGCAATCTACCAACTTAGAATGGACTGTAACAGTAATATCAGATGAACACGTTCACAAAGTAACCGAAGTATCAAAATACACATATATACATAGTATACAATTACATATATACAAGAAAGTTATACAAAAAATGCAACAGTAATACAGGCTGCAATAATAGTAATAATAATAATGATAAGGAGGGGAGGCAACCAGAGAATGAACGGGCAATCAAGGACATTACAACTCATAGAAATTCAACTAAGAGATGCAATACCCACAATACCATTGTTTTTTTTTTATATTATCAGAAATCATTAACTAACCAAGAATAGCAGTGAATAGGAGAAATATCTGCAAGAAATGACAAGGGCATAGACTAGAAAGCTCAATTTACAAAAAGATGGCCATATCTAGTTTATCATTTAGTCCTGCAGCACCTAAGGCATTGGAAATCAAAATCCAGGTAGCCTCCATCTGTAAAAGTTTTTTATGAAGATCTCCTCCTTTTGGTGAAGGCAGAACTCGTTCAATACCTGCAAACTTCAGCACCTTCGGGTCACTGTTATGGTGTTCCCGAATGTGCTGAATTAGTCTTGGAGATCCTTTTCCTGTAACTATGGAGTTAAAGTGTTCTCTAACCCTCACACACATTGCTCGAATAGTCTTCCCGATATAAAATCTTTTACATAGGCACCATAGTATGTATACCACCCACTTAGTGTTACAATTTATAAAGGAGCAAACTTTATTAATATAACCCCCAATATTAACTGTCTGGCCAGTTACTAAGAATTGGCACCAGTTGCAATGCCCACATTTAAAATTTCCAGTTATAGGATTGGGATTTAACCAAGTGTGGTATTGCCGTTTTTTTTTTAAACGTTTCTCAACTAACAGATCACTTAAATTTTTACTCCTTCTATAAGTCACTAATAATTGTGGGGACACTTGGGCAAAAGCTTTATCGTTTTCGACTATATGCCAATGCCGTTTCACTGCAGATCTAATAGAACCAAACATTGGACCATATTTAAAGTTAAAGTGAAATTTTTTTGATGAATCAGTAGTACATTTACCCGTGTCATTTTTATTAATGGTAAGATGTTGGTCCGCTCTTACTCTCGCTTTTCTCAAGACTGAAGCTGGATAACCCCTATGAATCAGATTCTCAACCATAGTGTCAGCCTGAGACTCATAGCCCGACTTGGTATTATGTAAACGTCGGATCCGTAACAATTGACTGAATGGTAGAGCTGCTCTGGTATATTCGGGATGTGCACTATTAAAGTGTAATATCGAATTAGTAGCCATATTTTTCTTGAACATGGACCTGACGAGACCATTCTCTGTCAGTTCCAATTTTATATCCAGGAATTCCAAGCTTAAACCCCCGAAAACACTCGTAAAGTACATGTTAAAGCTGTTGTTATTCAAATATTCAACAAAGCTATTGAAGACACACTCTTCACCCTCCCACACCACCAGGACATCGTCAACATAACGAATGTAATATTTAATGTTGGCTAGGAATGGGTTATCTTCAGTATAGATATAGCGGTCTTCAAATGCTGCTAGAAACAAATTAGCGAGGGTACATGCGACGGGGGTACCCATCGCAGTACCCTCTTTTTGCACAAACCATTGCTCAAGAAAACTGAAAGCATTATTTTCTAATATGAAACACAAGGCATCAGCAATGAAATCAATAACATCACTGTCTACCCTATGTTTCACGAGTAATTTCCTGATTACACTCACAGCCAGGGATTGAGGAATTCTGGTGTAAAGGCTTTCAATATCTACAGAAGCCAATTTCATGTTACTATTCCAAGAGATGTGATCCACTGTTCTGATAAAGTCAAAAGAATCCTTAACCAGAGACAGCACCGAAGCCAAATAGGGATGGAGGAACCAGTCTAAATACTTAGACAACGGCTCTGTCAATGACCCAACTGCGGACACAATCGGCCTCCCAGGTGGTTCATCTTTGTTTTTATGGATCTTTGGTAAATAATACCAATGCGGCTTAGTGGGATGCACAGGAAATAATTTTTCAGCCTCTGCAAGTGTCAGGACATTCCTCTCAACATACTGTCTTAACAATGTTTTCAACTTTTTAGAAAATTTTTCAGTAGGATCTGACGTCAAAGGTAAATAAGTATTGGACTGGCCCAGCTGTCTGTTAGCCTCCTTGACATAGGCTGACCGAGAAAGGAGGACAATACTTCCTCCCTTGTCGGCTTTCCTAAAAATAGTGTCATCCCACTGCCGCATTGTCATCAAAGCACTATGTTCCTCCCTAGTAAGATTTTTAGATGGCTTCGGATAATTAAGAGCTCTCACATCACGATCTACAAGCTCCACAAATAAATCCAGACTGTCATTTGGAGTAATCGGGGGCATAAAGGAAGATTTAACACCACCTCTAAAAGGGAGACGAGGGTTACCATCGTCATTAATGTTCATCCCTATCTGGCTATCAGTAAGCCCCAACAACAGCTGAAGATCATCCTGTGTTTGGCTTAATGAATCATTATTCACAAAAAAAACCAAAGGCCCCACTGTGTTATTACTCGCAGACATTTTTGAGCTGATATTAGGTTTGTCAGAATTTAATGTATTTTTCTGTTTTTCAAAATGCTTATACAAAAACAATTTTCGAGTGGATTTGAACAGGTCTGCTCTAAACTCGGCATAGTTAAAGTGCTCGGCTATACAATAGTTTAACCCTTTCTGCAGAACAGCAAACATATTCTCAGTCAATGAATGGTCAGACAGGTTGTATATACGCAGGGATTGATCACTTAGACCCTCCAAGACACCTGCTTCCTCCTGGAAGGAGGTGGCATTATGATATCCTCCTCTTCTCCTCCTGTTACGACCTCCCCTCCTAGTTCTGCGCCTAAAGGGTCGTCATCGATACTTTGTAACCTGTCCAGATCATGATATACAGAATCCTCTTCAGAAACATCCTCATCATTTTCTTCAGATGAAAGTCTATTTGATTTTTTATTCAATTTTTTTGATTTTTTGTTATTTGAGGGTGCGTTATTTGGAGTTCCGGGAGTCCTAGGGGATTGCGGATTTTTTGGGGGCACAGCACCAGTGTTCTTCTTTTTCTTCTTTCTGGGGTATCAAAGGACCTACCCCAATTAAAGACATGGCCTGTATCATAATCTGCTTTATCCCTTATGAATTTGTCCCTCTTGAGAGTTGTAATTTCATTTTGGAGAGGCACCAACTTACTGTCCAATTTTTCCAAAAAGGACAGCCATTTGGTTTTTTTAACCCTTTTCTCCAACTCTTTTCTTAGATTAATAAGCTCAACAGTAATACGCAGATGATCTACTTCGTTTTGCTCCAAAACTAAGAGCAGAAATTTCATGGAAGATTCTAACTGAATTGCTTCCCATTTCTTCACAAATTCCGGACTGCAGGTATTAGAAGCCATATTCTTAGAAACTCGCAAGCCCCTCGGAACTCTGTTACAAGCAACATATGTTTTTAAAGAGGTCACAGTCCAAAACAAGCGAAGTTCTTTCTCAGCAAGTAAAGATATTTTTTGTTCAAGACTTTTTTCACTCAGCGAGCTGATAATGTCTTTAGTGTCACAGTTGGTGAAGAAAACCTCGGCATCCTCCCTCCCTGCCATTAAACCATCAGGAATGCGAACAGCACTACACACCGATCCCTCAGGGAGAAGCTCCATGTCCTGTAATATCCCGCTCTACCAGCATGTGCAATGTGCCTCCAAAGCACATCAATCCCTGCGTATATACAACCTGTCTGACCATTCATTGACTGAGAATATGTTTGCTGTTCTGCAGAAAGGGTTAAACTATTGTATAGCCGAGCACTTTAACTATGCCGAGTTTAGAGCAGACCTGTTCAAATCCACTCGAAAATTGTTTTTGTATAAGAATTTTGAAAAACAGAAAAATACATTAAATTCTGACAAACCTAATATCAGCTCAAAAATGTCTGCGAGTAATAACACAGTGGGGCCTTTGGTTTTTTTTGTGAATAATGATTCATTAAGCCAAACACAGGATGATCTTCAGCTGTTGTTGGGGCTTACTGATAGCCAGATAGGGATGAACATTAATGACGATGGTAACCCTCGTCTCCCTTTTAGAGGTGGTGTTAAATCTTCCTTTATGCCCCCGATTACTCCAAATGACAGTCTGGATTTATTTGTGGAGCTTGTAGATCGTGATGTGAGAGCTCTTATTTATCCGAAGCCATCTAAAAATCTTACTAGGGAGGAACATAGTGCTTTGATGACAATGCGGCAGTGGGATGACACTATTTTTAGGAAAGCCGACAAGGGAGGAAGTATTGTCCTCCTTTCTCGGTCAGCCTATGTCAAGGAGGCTAACAGACAGCTGGGCCAGTCCAATACTTATTTAACTTTGACGTCAGATCCTACTGAAAAATTTTCTAAAAAGTTGAAAACATTGTTAAGACAGTATGTTAAGAGGAATGTCCTGACACTTGCAGAGGCTGAAAAATTATTTCCTGTGCATCCCACTAAGCCGCATTGGTATTATTTACCAAAGATCCATAAAAACAAAGATGAACCACCTGGGAGGCCGATTGTGTCCGCAGTTGGGTCATTGACAGAGCCGTTGTCTAAGTATTTAGACTGGTTCCTCCATCCCTATTTGGCTTCGGTGCTGTCTCTGGTTAAGGATTCTTTTGACTTTATCAGAACAGTGGATCACATCTCTTGGAATAGTAACATGAAATTGGCTTCTGTAGATATTGAAAGCCTTTACACCAGAATTCCTCAATCCCTGGCTGTGAGTGTAATCAGGAAATTACTCGTGAAACATAGGGTAGACAGTGATGTTATTGAATTCATTGCTGATGCCTTGTGTTTCATATTAGAAAATAATGTTTTCAGTTTTCTTGAGCAATGGTTTGTGCAAAAAGAGGGTACTGCGATGGGTACCCCCGTCGCATGTACCCTCGCTAATTTGTTTCTAGCAGCATTTGAAGACCGCTATATCTATACTGAAGATAACCCATTCCTAGCCAACATTAAATATTACATTCGTTATGTTGACGATGCCCTGGTGGTGTGGGAGGGTGAAGAGTGTGTCTTCAATAGCTTTGTTGAATATTTGAATAACAACAGCTTTAACATGTACTTTACGAGTGTTTTCGGGGGTTTAAGCTTGGAATTCCTGGATATAAAATTGGAACTGACAGAGAATGGTCTCGTCAGGTCCATGTTCAAGAAAAATACGGCTACTAATTCGATATTACACTTTAATAGTGCACATCCCGAATATACCAGAGCAGCTCTACCATTCAGTCAATTGTTACGGATCCGACGTTTAAATAATACCAAGTCGGGCTATGAGTCTCAGGCTGACACTATGGTTGAGAATCTGATTCATAGGGGTTATCCAGCTTCAGTCTTGAGAAAAGCGAGAGTAAGAGCGGACCAACATCTTACCATTAATAAAAATGACACGGGTAAATGTACTACTGATTCATCAAAAAAATTTCACTTTAACTTTAAATATGGTCCAATGTTTGGTTCTATTAGATCTGCAGTGAAACGGCATTGGCATATAGTCGAAAACGATAAAGCTTTTGCACAAGTGTCCCCACAATTATTAGTGACTTATAGAAGGAGTAAAAATTTAAGTGATCTGTTAGTTGAGAAACATTTAAAAAAAACCCGGCAATACCACACTTGGTTAAATCCCAATCCTATAGCTGGAAATTTTAAATGTGGGCATTGCAACTGGTGCCAATTCTTAGTAACTGGCCAGACAGTTAATATTGGGGGTTATATTAATAAAGTTTGCACCTTTATAAATTGTAACACTAAGTGGGTGGTATACATACTATGGTGCCCATGTAAAAGATTTTATATCGGGAAGACTATTCGAGCAATGTGTGTGAGGGTTAGAGAACACTTTAACTCCATAGTTACAGGAAAAGGATCTCCAAGACTAATTCAGCACATTCGGGAACACCATAACAGTGACCCGAAGGTGCTGAAGTTTGCAGGTATTGAACGAGTTCTGCCTTCACCAAAAGGAGGAGATCTTCATAAAAAACTTTTACAGATGGAGGCTACCTGGATTTTGAATTCCAATGCCTTAGGTGCTGCAGGACTAAATGATAAACTAGATATGGCCATCTTTTTGTAAATTGAGCTTTCTAGTCTATGCCCTTGTCATTTCTTGCAGATATTTCTCCTATTCACTGCTATTCTTGGTTAGTTAATGATTTCTGATAATATAAAAAAAAAACAATGGTATTGTGGGTATTGCATCTCTTAGTTGAATTTCTATGAGTTGTAATGTCCTTGATTGCCCGTTCGTTCTCTGGTTGCCTCCCCTCCTTATCATTATTATTATTACTATTATTGCAGCCTGTATTACTGTTGCATTTTTTGTATAACTTTCTTGTATATATGTAATTGTATACTATGTATATATGTGTATTTTGATACTTCGGTTACTTTGTGAACGTGTTCATCTGATATTACTGTTACAGTCCATTCTAAGTTGGTAGATTGCTGCTCATGAAGTGTTTAGCTTGCGTGTATGATACTCTGCACGCTGTTCATCCACTGATTGAGTCAGCTTTGCTTACCAATTGTAGTCACTTATGCTTCATATATAAATTTATTTATAATATATTTATTAGTAAAATGTTTGTACTAGAATTGTACTTGTTCAGGTATATGAGATATAATCTGTCTTTTTTGTCTGCAGTTGTTGATTAAGAGAATCATGATTTTAAGATTCTGTAATGTTGCACGTAGCTAATGGTGACGTCAATGTGAGTTATAGTCTCCTCCTATTTAGGGAGTGAGCTATACCACCATTAGCTCATGACCCGCTGAAGCGCAAACAGCGCGAAACGGTGCCGTCGTCATCTATGCCTCACCCCCTCCCTGCACCTTGTGAATCGCGATCTAAGAATAAAAGCACAGGATTGATCTGGTGAGTGCCGTCTCCCTCTTTCCGTCAAGATTAGGAGAGAATAATTAGTTATATTAGTAGTTGTGTTGGGCGATCATCAAGTTATGCAAAAATGCAAGTATATACTTAATCTATCTGACTATAATCTCTCGGACCTTGAAATTACCATTCATACTATCACACTGTCTGAATGTACATTGATCATATATTATTAATTGGCACACCTATGTGCATACCTGCTTTTCTGAGCTACCTTCACTCAGGTATGTGATAGTGACATGCTGCCGAGTCATTGTAACTCGTTTTAAATGTTTTTAGAATTGTCTGTTTGACCCCACCTTATCACTATGTCAAAGCAAAAGAGAAAAAATTGAATAAATAATAACCACTTTCTCACATGATATTGTGTGCGCCTATCCTTGCAGTGTCTCTTTCTCTTCTCTCTTGATTAATTTTGACACTGTTGTGCAGCACCATTCTATCTTTCTTGAGGACTGCGGTGCACCCTGCTTTTTGTCTCAGTTGTTCATTTATATCTTCAATAATTTTTTATTATAATGTGAATTAGTATACAAATTGTCTTGGTACAAAATATCAATTCGTCAAGTATCAATGCAAAATCAAACATTTTTGTGGGGAATAACATAAGGGGTGGGGGGGGGGAGGTGGTAGATTCAATTAGGTGATTGGGGGGGTGGGGGGAGGGGGGGGGGAAATCTAGAGATAGTTAGAAAGAAAGAGACGATTGAGAGAAAGGCGAGTGTCAGATGGAGTAGTTCAGATCAAAAAAGTAATGCTTTGCGCTCCATATTTGCATTTTGCAACTTACGGTGGCTGCATGGCCTCCGGGTAGTTTGCCCACATCTGCCAAGCCTCCGCAATATATCTACGTCTCGGTGCGTTTAAAGCTAAGTGGTATTCATGACAGTAGATGAGGTTCAGTTTTCTGATGACCTCTCCCAGAGAGGGGGGGGACACACTCTTCCAAGATGCCGCAACACACAGTCTGGCTGCAATTAGAATGTACGTTATCACATGGCGTAGGACGGGTGGGAAGATTTCTGCTCCTATATGTAGGATTGCAAGTTGTGGTGACAGGGGGATAGAGGTGTCAGTGACCGAGCCTATCAGGCCAGCCACCAGCGTCCAGAATTGGGCTATCTTGGGGCATAGCCACCACATGTGTCCCAAGTCTCCCTTTTGCCCACATTGCCTCCAGCACAACGGAGAGTTTCCCGAACCGAATCTAGCTAGTCTGGATGGGGTGGTATACCAACGCAAGTGAACCTTTTTGAGGGACTCCAAGTGGTTAATGCATTTCGTGGTTTGTATTACACAACTAGTCGCGCTCTCCCATTCCTCTGCTTCCGCTGTGAAACCCAGATCCTCTTCCCACCTAACCATTGAGGGCAGTTTTCCTGTTATGTTCTGGGTCAGGATACCTTCATAAATGAGAGATATCCCCCTCGGTAGCGGGTTTTCAGAGAAAAGGTATCGTTGAAGTGGTGATGGCAAAGGTCGTTTCAGGTCGTGTAAACAGTCTAAAGATCTGAGAAAGTGTCGTACCTGGGAGTACTGTAAGAATGTATTGAGTAGTTCCTTTCTCCCATCACTAAACTGCTGAAAGGTGAGTAGTTTACCGTCCCTTAAGAAATCGTCAAGAGTCTCAATTCCCAGGTCGCCCCATGTGGATATATTCAAGGCAGGAATATGCATCTGGAGGGCTCTCAGCGGGATCATCTCGGGGGGAAACCTAGACCAGGCAACCGGTATTTTGTCCCACACCAATTTCAATGAGCGGATGGTGGTCAGCGGATGAGCTACCCCGACCTTACCAAGACCTGCTCCCGCTAGAAGCACCCCAGGCGCCACTCCAGGAAGAATCTCCGATTCAATTTGAACCCATCCTAAATCTGACTGCCGTCTTAAGAATTCCCTAGATGCCTCAAGTATCGTGGCTCTAAGGTACGCTGTAACGTCTGGGACTCCCATGCCTCCTCCTTTAAGTCTCTGGTACATCGTGTGTCTCGGGACTCTCGGTCTCCCCTTTGCCCAGATGAAATTGTTGATCAGCCTCTATAGCTGAGAAAGTAGTTTGGTCGGATACGCTAATGGGAGGCAGCGGAAAAGATACAGCATTTTAGGCATCCACATCATTTTAAAGGCCTGGATGCGTGCCATCCAGGACAAGGGGGGAAGTGGTCCGGATTCCAAAGATCTCCTCAGTGAGCTTAGTAATGTTTGTATGTTAACTCGAGCTATATGTTTGGAAGCACACAGCACAATACCGAGATAGGGTATGCCGTCTGTTGCCCATGTACATGTGAATTTCGTTTTCAGATCACCCAGCTCTTTCTCTGAGAGGTTAACCGGGAGTGCCATGGATTTTCCTAAGTTCAGCTTATAGTAGGAGATCTCCGAGAAAGCTTCCAGTTCCCTCACCACCGCTGGGATGGATTTGGCAGGGTTCGTGCATGAGACAATAACGTCGTCAGCGTACAGTCCTATGACGTGGCGCTTAGTTCCAACCTGTATGCCTGAGATTTGTAAGTTGGACCTGATCGATGCGGCAAGAGGCTCCATCACGAGAGCAAAGATCAGGGGAGAGAGGGGGCATCCCTGTCTCGTCCCATTGGTAATGGTAAAAGGTTGTGACAGATAACCCGACATGGAGACACGTGCTCTAGGATTGGAATAGAGACTTAGGATCGCTTTCAAGATCGGCCCAGAGAAGCCAAATCTCTCAAGGACCCCTTGTAGGTATCCCCAGTGCACCCTGTCAAAGGCCTTCTCAGCGTCCAATGACAGGAATACACTGGGGGCCCCCCTTGTCTCCACCACCTCAATCAAGTCCAACATACGTCTAGTGCCGTCTCTAGCTTGTCGTCCCGCTACAAACCCCACCTGATCCGCATCCACCAAATGGGGCATCACTCTCGTTAAACGGGAGGCCAAGATTCTAGCAAATATCTTCACATCCGTGTTTAATAGCGAGATGGGACGATAATTGCCCGGCTGATCTGGGGGCTTCCCCGGCTTCTGGATGGTGGCAATTGTGGCCTCCAATGCTTCGGCCGGGAGCTCTCCCTCAGACTGCCAATGTTGGAAGAGGCGGAGCAGATAGGGCGCCAGGCGGGACGAGAGCGTCTTATAGTACTCGTTGGCAAATCCGTCCGGACCCGGAGCGGAATTTGACTTGAGGCTTCGAATGGTGTTAGTTACTTCTAGGAGTGTAATAGGCTCATTTAGGTCTGCCAATACGTCTGGGGGGACTACTGGTACATCGATCTGTGATAAATAATGCCGTATGGAGTGCATGGAAGGTTGCAGAGTCTGGGGGTCGTCAGCTAGGTTATACAGTCTAGAATAGTATTCTGCCATGACTCTTACTATCTCGGTTGGGTCTCTAATCTGTTTACCTTCCGCTGAGGTCATGGAGGTCACCATAGTTTGTACCACTCGTTTCTTGAGTCTTTTGGCCAAAATTTTACCAGCCCTATCCCCTGAAGAATAGAATTGGGTATTAAGTTTCCTCAAGTGGAGTTCATGGTAGAAAAGCAGTTGGGCTCTAAGTTTCATGCGTAGATCTAGTATTCGGGAGGCTAGAAGGGGCGTGGGCTTAATTTTGTTTACCTTTTCCAATTCTATGATTTGTTCGGACCATTCCCTCCAGAATTTCTCTCTTGTCCTCTTCTGTTGGGATGCTTTCTGTATGAGGAGGCCCCGGAGAACACCTTTATGTGTACTCCATAGGGTTCCGTCTGACACTTCCCCATTGTCATTAAGACGAAAGAATTCGTCTAGTTCGCCGTCTATTGAGTCGAGGACCTGTTGGTCTGACAGGAGAGCTACATTCATTCTCCATCTACGTGAGGCGCTACCCGAATGTCCCAGTTGGATACCAAGGGTAACAGGGGCATGGTCTGACCATGAGATCAGACCTATTGTAGCTGCATTGCAGCGAGCTAGTATGTCATCTCCCACCAGGAAAAAGTCAATCCTGGAATAGGATTTATGACTGTTAGAGAAAAAGGTGTAGTCCCTGTCCTCCACACTCAGGTATCGCCACACATCATGGAGTCTGAATTCCCTACATAACTCTGCTATTCCTCCTCCCCTTCTTCCCGACGGCGCAGAAGAGTCCAGCCTCGCCTCCATGACTTGGTTAAAGTTTAAAGTCACCGCAAATAATCAAAGAGCCCACAGTGGATCCTTTTAACTTTTTAAACAGGGACCTGAGGAATTTCTTTTGGCCAAAATTTGGGGCATATAGAGTTACAATGGTATATCTTTCCCCGGAAATAAGACACCCCATAATTAGGTATCTCCCCTGGGGGTCAGCCTCTAGCGTCTGCAGCTGGAACTGGACTCTGCCGCTCACCATAATACAGACTCCTGCCTTTTTAACTATGTTGTTAGCAAAGAATATATGCGGATAAGAGGAATGTCTTACCCTTTGATTATCTTCCTTTATTAGGTGTGTTTCTTGGATGCAGAGTATGTCCGCCCGCAGCCTCCTAGTCTCCCTCCATAAGAAGGATCGCTTGACTGGGGAATTCAGTCCTTTAACGTTTAGTGTCGCCACCTGTAGGTTGGAAGCAGAACCTGACATGACAGACGTGGTCAAATAGTGAGCCTCAGTCACCACTTGTAAGAGTTGAGAAAAGGCCTAAGGAGCCAATAGTTAGATAGAAAGAAAGTGGAGAGAAAAAGGGGGGGAAGGGGGGGGGAGGGAGGTGAGATGATTAGGTGGAGGGGTAGAGAAAGAAAAGTGGGTCCGGGTTAAATGTGGGGGTGGGCAGATAATTGTGGAAGGAAAATCAAATTACAACAACAGCTACAAGAAACAATTGGGGAATACACAAACACAAATGTAAACGTAACTCTGGCCAGACTAAATCGTCCGTAGCCTTGGGGGGGGATTTAATAAATCCACAAGGCCCTTCTCCTTCAGCTCGGGGACACTCTCGTGACCCTTAGTCCTGGGGGGGGGGAGTAATCCCGAACAAAGGTACCCCCGAGGATCTTGCAGAAGAGGAGCAGGGCTCAGGGTATGGCAGACAGCCAAATTGGAGCCTTCGCCCGTCAGACCAACAGTTCGTTGTCCCAAGCTACGATGGTGTCAGTTATGGTCCCGATGTTGTGGTTCCTGAGGTTCGTCGCGGGGGGGGTCGGGGTGAATTTGGGCCCGATGAAGTTAAGTTCTATGTCTTTAGTGCCTTCCTGAGTTGGGTGGGGGAGCCAAACGAGTGTCTAGATCCTTTGTATCGGAAGTTTACAGCTGTAGGCGTCCCCCATGCATACTGGATCCCCTTCTCTCTAAGGATGCTACAGCTAGAGGTGAACTCGCGCCTCCTGGCCAGCGTTCCTGGGGATAAGTCTGGGTAGGTTGCAACCGCTTCAAATGGGGGTGGTAGTGAGGGGTTATCCCTCATGGCACGTAAGAGAAGATCCCTCGAGCCTGGTCTCAGGAAAGAGACCAGTATGTCCCTGGGGGTTTCTTTTGGTAGCGAGGCGGGTTTTGGAAGTCTGTAAAGTTTAACCACTTCAAGCATGTCTGGAGGGGCTTTTGGTAGAGCTGATGCCAGGAATGTTGTCACTATTGCTGTTAAATCCTCTG